>CAOJBJ011446547.1:0-11814 GCA_948291685.1 Euphorbia celastroides | reverse complement strand
GGTAATGTTTTACCACATTGACATAATTAACCTTTCATAAAGAATAATTTTGTACACCTAATGTGTTTTAGAATCCCTGTACCAAACAAACCTCGTGTTTCAACTGCTCTACTTCTAACCAAAAAGCCACTTTCTTTGGATTTAAAACTGTTATAAATTGTGGGTTAAGCCTATTTTACCAGAATGTATCAATGGTTTGTCTGATGTCTTTGACTCTTTGGATAAGCAAGTTGACTCGCTAAATAATAGCATCCAAGAAGCAAATAAGACTACACTCAACAAGACGGACTATTTAAAAGGAACAGGCTTTAATTTAAAAGAATTTGCTAACTAACCTGGACAACATGCAGAACATTGGCAAATTCCAGTACATATAACTCATTTCCCCTTGCCAGCTGAACCTTGTCCATGAGAGGTTCTGAAGAAGAGCTTGGTCTTTGGTAAGAATAGATGTCAAATCCACGCACATGTAATCTTGCACAGCATAGATCAAATCCCAAATCTTGATTAGAAACTTGCTCTGGAGAAAACCAGTACATGCTGCTGGATGCCAGCATCGGGAGCTTCAGTTGTGGCACGTTGTCTGAACAGTGTAACATGTTCTCTGAAAGAAGAGAAATGAGTTTGGAATCTTCATCGTGAGTACTATCACGGCTAAACCATGATGTAAGGGTAATCCTTTCTCCTTCAATTATCTGTTTAAGAAATCCCAAAATATGAGACTACAAAACCATCAGCTAAGAATCACCACACTGCTTTAGAAGTAAATCATTTAGGTCTTGTCTCATCCGTGAAACTGGTGTATCTATCCATTTACCGATTATGATAATGCACCTGTTGTGAACTACAACCAAGTACATACAACAAAATCATATTACAGACTGTCTATTTCAAAGTTCCAGACAACTCATAGACCAAATACAAATTAATCTTAATCCAGTGTGTGACTGTACAAAAGATCATTGTAGTATCTATCCACGGAATGTATCAAAATCACTTCAGCTACTACAACAGAAATTAATTTGAAGTAAAATGATAGATAATATAACTGTAAAAGGAACAAAAAGTGAACAATGAACTAAACACTGAAATAAGATTGGCTATGCTAGTACCAGGCAACATCCAAGAAAGTTTCTCTAAAATCACGAAAGATCAAAGGCTAATGTGGGGTTGCAGAGAACATAGAGTCTGGGATAATGAAAAATACCTCATCAACTGAATGAACATTCAAACTGTCGGCTATGTAGATTGCAACGTCCTGATAACGCAAAACAATATGTTTCAACACAGAATCACATAACTGAACCAATAACAGTGTACCGGATTGATCACTTAAACAACACCAAAATTCCCTTACATAGAGGTAACACACTACTTACATTCAAATTTGATGGATTTCTAGTATATTAAAAAAAAAACACAAAAAACCAAATAGCAAGTGAACTTACCCCAGCCATAGGTACAACCGTAGTTGGCTCCCCATCCTGAAAGTGGAAGAGTCCACCTTTGAAATCACTTCCATAATTGTTCAAATAACAGACTGCCTTTTGCCAAGAGAAACAAGAAAGAAAAACAATCAGCCAAAGTGATATATTAGATTATGTAAATAATTATATGTTATACAAGAAAATTGCAACTCAAATCACAGCACGTCAAAGACAAGGAACAAAAGAGGAGATGAAGAGAAACAAATAGTATAATGAGAGATATAGAAGCGAAAACTTACCGAGAAATCCCGCTGTCTAAGATAAGGCCTGTTATCGTCGCTATGCCACCCTGTGCTCGCCCCTCTTGTCCAGCTGAAGAAGAAGAAGGAACAAAGAAAGACCTAATCAAACCGGTGAATTCCACAAAGAGCTCAAACTCACAGCCGAAAAACTCTTCCACCTTGTCTTTCAACCTCTCTAATATCGAGAATGCGATCAGTTTCCAAATATGGGTGAATTGAGAAGAGAAGTTAAATAAAAGAGAACCTCGGATGGCGACGAAAGGGAGAATGAGGTGGGGGGAATGGGTGGCGATGAGATGGGAGAGAGTAGTGGAGAAGACGTTGGGCCTGTAACCAACAGAGCTGCAGCTCTTGTGGATGAACACTAATTCTTTACACTCGGCGGAATTTCTCCAGTGCAAGCCGTCGCTGTTTCATTTCCGCCATTTTTATTCACTTGCATCTCCTCTCCTCTCCTAGTCTTTTCTATGAAATTAAAACTAACCATCAAATGGTATCAATGTCCGATCATCCTTTCATTCTCTGGAAAAGGACAGCACCATAATTAATTAGAAACTTTACTTATCAAATTAATATTACTTTAATTCGAATATCTAGAGACATAAATTCCTTTTGTTGTTAATTAATTAAAAAAATAAAATTCAAATCAGCCTCAAATTGGATCTGATCTGATTCTAACCCAAACTCATTCAAATCTACAAAAATAAATTGGTCAAACTTGGAATTAGGCCCGATCCGCATAATTCTCATTTAAATAATTCTTTTACATAAAGTTATATTATTCTTAATAGTTAAGTTTAAAAAATGAAAATAATGAATGAAAAATTTTTTCATTCATTTTTGTTTATGTAACTAATGTCTATTTTGTTGAATATGTACATTCATGTGTAAAGTATTTATAATATTATATATTTGTAATGAAAGTTTGATATGTAAACATTTTAATGTTTTGTTATATATTTTATTAGTTCAATCCGAAACTCACCCAACTCAATCCAAACCCAGTCCAGCTCAAATTTGAAAAGAATTTTAACCTGTTGAGTTGGGTTTGGAATTAACATATTTAAGAAAAACGGTTAAGCTTGACCGGATCAGACCTAACCCAACCATGATAAAAAGTCTACTTTAAGCAAAAGATGCAAAGAATTGATGTTTTTTTTTTACAATGAAACGAATTGATTGTGGGCAGTTGAAAATACTACAGAAGCATTGGTCCAGTGTTTTCTTTACCACAAGCAATATAAAATTTTATAAGTGTATTTATGGAATGAACTCATATATTTATGTTTAATTATTTCTATTTTAATAAAGGCAATTAAGTCCGAAATTACTTTTTCCTTCTTATATATCTCTTGAATCAATTTTTAAAAATATAATTTATTTTTTTAATTTTATTGATGATAATTCTATTGTAATAATGGAATAATTTTATATATTTACTCAATTGAATCCAGATAACATATTCTTGCATCGTACGGAACCACCTATTTTTATTAATAGTCATTTTGAGACTTGGCCAAATGAGACTACGACAAATTTAACTGAACGGGGTGAGCCGATACTCCAATTGTTCTGCATAAACCTAGCTCGGAAATGACGGGTCTTACAGGCCTACGAGTCAATCTCCCAAATCCTGCAAAAAGATAATCAAAGAAAAATCGGTTGCTATTTTAGCATAAATTGAGAATGCTTGTATCATTTCTATCATTCATATAAATTTCCAGCAACATGTAGCAGAATTTTACTACTCATAACTTGATAACAAAAGTAGAATTCAGTACTCGATTCAAGATGACAAGACAAAAACGTCACGGATAACAAAACTGCTAAGAGACTCCTTTGCTTTCACCTAGTATAGTATAATCCCGATAATATGGCCGCTCTTTACATTTGTCTTCAAACTCACAGCAACTGCAGCCTACCCCTTCCACAAAATCCTCTCTACTCTATATACCATCAACATTTTGCTGATGTTCCCCTGTAGCCCCACCATTCCCAGTCCCGTTACAATCTTCCCCTCCACCCGTACCACCAGATTCCTCGTTTGCAGAATCACAATCACCACCATTGGATTTTCCAGGCCCATTTTCCTCATCCGTTCCCTGCGGGCCTGAACCATTGCCGGACCCCGGAGGCAGAAAAACACCAGTTCCAGGAGCCGGGGGACAGTTCGGGGGATGCATAGGGGGACCGGCAGGCCAGGCAGTTGAAACCGGGGCTGCAGGGAAAGGCATCGGGGCCGCTACAGGGGCCGCCACGAAAAGCGGTTGGACCCCATTTGGCACCTGAATCTGGGGCCGGTTTGGAGGAGGTGGAATTGCTGAGTAGTGCTTGGGCCCGGGATGGCGAATGTGGTTGGGCGACCGGATGGGCGGTGGGCCCCAGTGGGAGGGCGGGCCTGTAGCAGGTGAGGTGAACTTCCTCGGTTGGAACTTGGTGAAAGTAAGGAGTATTCGCTGCTTCCTTATGGCATGAATTGCATGTTTCGAGGTGTCGGTGGATCTCCCTTGCATCACAAGAAGGGATCTACAAAACCGGGGGAATTTAGATAGGTTTCAACAGGCCAAACCAAATACATCACTAGCCCCATGAACTTGACAGAAATTGCCCATTACCCCATTCAACTTTGGAAAAGTTGACTCAATCCCCTCATCTAGCAAAAATGCACCAGTCAGCCCCTTCAACTCTAAAAAATGCACCAATTTGCCTCCCCTAAATGCCACATGTCAACTTCTGGTTGGATAGAGAAAAATGGCATCTTCAAAAAGTCACGCCAGCCAAAAATTGACATGTGACATGTAGGAGATAAACTGATGCATTTTCTAAGGTTTAAGGGGGCTAACTGATGCACTTTTGCAAGTTAGGAGGTTAATGGGACTTTTTCAAAGTTCAGGAGCAGTAGGCTATTTGTGCCATGTTCAGGGGATTATATATGTATAGGGCTATTTCAACATATAGACATCATAAAAATGGGAAAAGTGAACAAAAATTAAATACCCGGGTGAAAGAGAGAGCTTTAGAGAGCCTTTATAATCCCCGGGATGATCCACTGTAATGAGTCGGCCAAAACTAAGGTCACACTCTGTCAAGGAAAGCAGGGAAATGGGCCTCCCGAACCACGAAGGCCACATGTGAGGCTGTGAGTGGTCGCCCTACATAAATTTTCCAAGATTAGGCGGCAAAATCGACGGCCATGATACATTTGATGGTAAATCAACGGACCTCATTGTATATGTCGATTATGCAAGCATCGGGCTTTACAGGCATAATCCCCATGCCTACAAGGTGTTTGATGACATCTTCCAGCAAGGTCGGGATGGGTTCGCTTCGCCGCTCTGAAATGAACAAAATAATGGAAAAACTTTAATCGTTTTACAATAATTGAATTAGCAATCTGAAAAGTTTTACTTGTAATGTGTAACGTGCCTTTAGAGATTGCTGCGGGGTTTTCGTCTTCTGAAGGTGGGTCCACCACAGGAAGGCCCAGTTGGATCATTTCCCGACCGTGCCCTCTCATTGGTCTTTTGGAAACAACATATGTCTGCCCTGCTACTCCACCAATGAAGATTTAGGGAAAATTGACACGAAAAGCATTAAAATTTGACCAACAAAAAACGTGCAACAAGACGAAGAATCCTACTCATAGTTATTGAAATCTTAGAATTCGACTCAAATACATAGGGTGAATCTAAATCCGCCTGAATAAATCATGAATCTTATATTGCAGTTTCATTCACAAAAATTAAGGGGTGAAATGAATCAATCAAACTGGTAGAAATCGAGAATGAAGAGTCAAATCATAGAGGATCGACATAATGGTTCCCTTAAGATGAACGGTGATTGAAGATATGTTCTATAAGTATTGTATTTACATTAGTTATAAAGTTTAAGTACTTCTTTGCTTCATAAGTTAAAAACCAAATCTTCGAATTCCAATAATCGATTAAAATCTTGATTCAACAACTATGCCTACTCCTTTAATGTGTTGTCTAGAATCTAACGATAAGACAAACAAATCTGAAGACAATTTTCTCAAGATAATCCTCGGATTCATCACACCTCTCCAATAACCCGTAGTAAAGAAAATCAAATTTACATAAGACATGTTAGTTTGATTCTAATCCAATAAAATAGTGACGACAAAAGGGTAAAAAAATGAACTCACCTTGAAATTGTCCCCTTCTTCCAGTGGCTCGCAAATCATTAACCAATGAAACAATTTTCGAAACTTCCACATCCTCAATAGCTTGCTCATACAAATCAAGTCCCTCAACTACATTGACCTATAGCAGTGATAGCAAAAATCTTAGGATCAGAAAACCGAGAGAATTAATTATAGAAAGTTCATATTTATTAGAATTCAAGAAAAACAGATCTCAATACAAACATTACCATCTTTCCATCAATAATGTCTGAACCAACAAATGTTTTCGGAGTGACAGTGTGATTTTGCTTCCCATTCTGACTAGAATCCGAATCATTCTCTGGCAGATGAAGCAGATGTCTCAATAACAAACCAATACCAAAATAAGCCAAAATGAATTCCCGAATTTAAATGCAATAAGCATAATATCTGAGTTTCAAATATAGTATTACCTTTGGTACTAGACTGTGCAGCAACAGTCTCGGCCTCAGATCCTACATTGTCAGGCAAGTTTCCTTCTGAATTTCCCAAACTCTTGACTTGGCTTTCTGCATTTGGCTTTACACCATCATCTGCATGCATTTTCAAAGAATGAATGAAAATACAAGAACTGAAAAGAAAATAGCATTTAGAAAGAAACCATACTGCACCAAGCCAAAGCACTCGGGACAAGATTTAAATAACAGCAGCAGCAACCCATAAATAATGATAGCCGCTTTTCCAGTGGGGTAAATACAGCCACCTATTTTTTCTTACAAAATGGAATACTCGAAAGCAACGTATAATAAAATTAGCATTGAGCTAACTGGAAATATCAAAACATAATCTTATTCAGAAAAGATTATCCAACTTCGCCCCATGGTAAAAACCCTATTTATCGAAAACAACTTATAAGATTCTGTCAAAAATCTACTACACTTTCCTTGAAGTAAAATCAAGCAAGGATTTCTAGAAAAAGGTAAGATAGGAATTTTTTGTACAGTAAGGTTAAATGGCATTCCTAAAAAGCTAGGTAGCATGGAACTTTTATGAAAATGTATCCCGAAACGGCACCTAGAAATGCTAAAAGTAACATAAATTCAAGTTTCTAACAAAAAACGGAAATGGAAAGCATTAGGGATCAGGAGTTTCGCCCTATAACTGGAAAAACCATACAATAAACGAAAAGATTACACTTCATAAACAAATGGCAGTTTTCTATCCTACAACACATGAATATCAATCAAACCCTCTTTACAGAAATACGTTTCCAAAGACAATAAACCAGTTCCTGCCATATTAGCATACAATCATTGAATGCCAAATTGCAACATAACAGCAAACTTACCTTTCGCATTTTCATCGAGCACCAAATTCTTATCCCCCAATTTTCCCTCCTCCAAATTCTCACTCCCCACATTCCTTGAAGAGTTTCCGTCACTACAATCATCCCCTACACCAGCCTTAGTTACCGGCTTTACAACCTCGCCCCCAAATCCCCTTCTGTTAAACCCTGTACCAGAAGATCTCCGATACTCTTTCCCCCCGTTTTTCGGGTGATCATAAAAGTACATATGCTGCTGTTGTTGCTTCCTCATAGCCACCTGTTGTAGGGCAAAGATAACCTCCCCAATTGAAAAATACTGCTGCATATGAAGCACCGGGTTCCAATTGCACCGCCTCTGCTGAATTATCCCAATGGCCGCATCATATTCCCCGGGATCCCCAATTGCCCTCAGATGGTGGCAGAGTGAGTCAATTATGGCATTGGCGGCCGCAAATTCCCCTCTCAGCCAGGAAATGAACCCGTCTCGCTCGTCCACCGGAAACCACTGCTGGAGATGGTTGTGCTTGTGGTGGATCTCGTTGCTAACCGCGCCACCAGCCGCCGGAAACTGCATTTTGTCTGAAGCTACCACATTTCCCGGTGGCATTGCCATTTCTAACCCCAAAAGCTGAAAACTTTAACTGAAATATGACAAGGGTACCCTAGATCTAGTCTAATCAGCAATATAACAGAAAAAATCCAAAATTCTTGATCGGAATTCAGTGATCACAGAATCCACAGATAAAGGAATCAACTTTAGATCAGAAAATCCCTAATAAAACAAGCTGGACTAAACCCATTCTAACAATTGGCATTTAGTTAACACCCAATTCAACAAATGTACTAACAGGAGGTGAATTGTGCATATCTGAGGAAAAAGACAGTCTAAAATCAAGTCGCAAAACACCAATTAAATAGCAATAAAGAGAGAAATTGGGCAAATGAGAGAGCAGAGTTTGACAGTGATGTAAAAGGGGTTATGAAATCAATAAAGAGGCGAACAATATCTAGGGTTTGGGTTGAAAAATGGGCGTGTGAGAAGGGAGGAAAAGGCAAATGGCTTATAGAATACGCATCATGAACTCATCATCATCATGTGAGCATTATACATAGATGGTCTTAGGTCCAAAATGGTGGCGGGCTAAGGGCGAAAATGACCCAAAGTTTCAATCTTTTCGTCAATCTGTGAATATTTTTGGTTTGGGTTTAGCTGATTTTGGAGCTGACTAACGTGAAAGAAGGAACAGGGGAGAATCGATGGGAATATTCCTTGGATGATCATTCAAGGTTTTTTGGTCATTTTGAGCTATTTTTCGTTAAACATGGTTTAAGGTTATATTTTAAATTTTTTAAATTAAAGTTGAATTTAACGTTTAAACTGTTTTAAATCGAATCTACAAGTAATTCGATATCATGTCAAATACATATTGCGTATTGTTCAAAATTCTCATTTTACAAATCTTTCGTAATGTGTGGGGTTAATACTCTTCATACAAAATGTATTGTTTCTTTTTTATCATTTTGAGTATGTGATTTAATCCAAACGTACCAGTATGGATTTGTAACTAGTAATTTTGGACTAGTTTTAAGCTTTAGTTTTTGTGGTTTCAGTTGCTTAGTTTCCCTCTATATGTGGAATTTGAAGATTCTAGTGAAAGATGTTTAAAATTTTAAATTTTAATTTACTAAATGCATCTGAAATTCAACTTCGTTTTAAATATTTAATTTCTGGAAGGTCCAAAATAATCAGTAAATTTCAAATTCAAACAAGAAATGAGAGCTATTCGAGAATAAATAGAGCAAAACAATCCAAGAAACAATAGTAAAAAATTAATGGTGAAGATCAAGTAAGCAGAAATGATAATGATGGCAGTGCAAATCAATGGTCCAGCAAAACTATTGAGTTTTCTCCTCATAAGAAAAAAATTCTTGCCATGGAGTAAGGAAATTAGAAGAGCACTCATAGGGAATGATTAACTAAGGTACATTACAAACTTCCAATCATTGGAGAATCCTCGATCTACTTAACTAATTTTTACTTCAAATTTCATTTTATTCTATAATTTAGGATTGTTACTCTATATTATTTTTATTATTTTATTTCAACTATTACTTCAAATCTTACTCTGTATTATTTTTATTATTTTATTCTTTCTTATCTAATTTAATTTATATTATTATTTTATCTATCTCATCTAATAAAATAATATCAAAACCATAAAAAAAACAAAAATAATAAAAATAATATATTTTAAGATTTAAAGAATGGATAATGCAACTTCAAGTTTGAAGTTACACTATTCACACTCTCATATATGAAGTATAGTTTTGAAGTAAGGTTAGAACAATTTTACTTTATTTTTATAGGGAATGAAGTTGGGTTGGAGATGTTCTAAGAAAACACACTTTCTAGTCTCATTGTGGTTTTTTTGAACTCAATGAATAAAGATCTCTTTAGAGTAGCGTTTTGGAGATTAATAAGTTACATATATAATTAATATAGTTTTTAAAGTGAATATTTTGTAGGTAAGGGGGTCAATTTAGTTCTAATATCCGCCTTAAATTTGACACTCCTTCTCAGGCTTTTTTTAAGGGATTTATTGTTGAATAATTGTAGTCAATACTAGTTTAAGGGAGTGTGTTTGTAATTTTACAAGCAAGGAGTAAAATATTTATATAAATACTATAAAGGTGTAAAAATATTTATAGAAATACTACTTTTTTCAAAAAAATACTAGATCTTGAGGTTTTCTTGTTTTTGAGTGATCCTCACCACCTCTCTCCTCATTCATTTTGATTTTCAAATTTTTAAACGGCCGTATCTCTCAAATCGTTGATTTTTTTGACACGATTCTTTCGAATATTTGTTCGTTATATTTTTATCTTTAAAACAAGATCCATGATGATATAATTTTGTACTGTTTTTGAAAAGGTATATTACTTTTACACTATCTGGGTAAAATTATTATACCGATTTTTAAAAAGGTATAATAAGACTTTTACATTATCGTTCTAAAAGTAGTTTAGCGATTTAAAAACAGTATAACTTTTTTTATCCTGTTTGTTGTAAGAGTATTATACCGATTTTGAAAAAAGAGATAAGTCTTATACCGTTTTTGAAAAAGGTATATTACTTTTACACTGTATGGGTAAAATTATTATACCGATTTCGAAAAATGTATAAGACGAAACAATATGATATACTTTTGACGAACTTTTTTTCCACTTTCGATTTGTTATCTCATTTTTGAAAAGGTATATCAGTTTTACACTGTCATTGTAAAAGTATTATACCGATTTCAAAAATAGTATAACACTTTTATACTGTCGTTGTAAGATTATTATACCGATTTGAAAAAATGTATAAGTATTATACCAATTTCAAAAAAGGTATAAGACTTTTATACTATCATTCTAAAAAATATTATACCGATTTCGAAAAAAGGTATAACACTTAAATTAGAAAATTATTAAATAAATTAAAAAATAAATAAAAAAACGTTAACCCCTCACCTCCCCCATCTATTTTTCTCTCTCTTTCTCTCCCCTCCCTCATCCTCCTCTTTCTCTCTCCTCTTCATCTTTGTTACTGTCCGCAAGAATCCGCCCCTCCGATCTCTGCTATGGCGAGCTCCGGTTTGTCCCTCTCGTTTTCCGTCACCAACGAAGCAGTCCAGATCTCGTGGAAAAAACGCCGACTAGGAAATCTCGACCTGTCGCCATCTTCGCCGGATCTCGCGACCGCCGTTCGATCCTCCTCCGTTTAGCTCGATTCCGCCAGATCTAGCCTTGCCGACTCGTCGTTCCGCCACTCGCCGTTGTCGTTCACCGTTGCCTTTCGCCGGATCTCTGACAGATCTCACCATCTGACGCCGTTTACTCCTGATTTAACCTTTTCGTCACCAGTCCGCCGCTTGCCGTTGCTTTCCCGTCGCTTGTCATCGCGACGCCGATCTCGCCGTGTTGTCAAAGTCGCTGTCGCCTACCGCCGGAACTCGTCATACCGGCGCCGGAGGCTTTCCCCCCTCTGCAACTTGAATCCCTTTAAAAAAGTCATACTCCCGTAAAACTATAATTTTTTTACGTAATTGTATGGATTTTTACAAATGATTCCGGATACTCCCTAAATTAGGCCCAATATCCCGTATTTCCATGATTTGCCCTTTATTGTTCCTCTTTGAGTTTTTCAAAATAGTTCACGATCTTACAAATTTTAGATGCAATGTTCATTTCATTAATACATTTGAAATAAGTTTAAATATCAAATTTCAATAAATTGATTAAATTTTAAATAAATTTCAGTTAATAAAATTTTAAATAAACTTCAATTTAGTTCTATATAATTCAATTTTGCTACGTCCAACAAAACAGAGCCCACATACTCTATGAATCATTCAACAAGTCAAGTTGAAACATGCTATTTAAATGTGATGTTTATCAATGTGCAACACAAGCAAAATTGAAATTTATAATTTAAAACGTGGTAAGACATCGCCTTCTCAGGCCATTTATCTTATTTTAAATAACAAAAAATAAAAACAGGACCTAATTATCGCATTTGAGTTGCCGTAGTTAAAAGAGAATTACTTTTGAAATTATTTTCTATCTATTGACTATTTTAAGAGAAGCTACGAT
>CAOJBJ011446129.1:0-10082 GCA_948291685.1 Euphorbia celastroides | reverse complement strand
AGCGTTGAAGGACAGAAAAAGATTTTCATTTACGCAAAACGACATATAGCTGCTGGTGAAGAGATTACTTACAACTACAAATTTCCTCTTGAGGAGAAAAAGATACCTTGCAATTGTGGTTCTAGAAAGTAAGAATTGCTGCTTGTTGTGAATTTTTGTCTAGTGTTTTTTGCATTGCTTCATTAATTTGTCGTGTTGACTCTTTTGGTTAGGTGTCGTGGATCATTGAATTAGGAAGTACTCTGACTTGCCACTTCTTGTAAGTTTTTTGATTTATATTTTGTGATGATCATCAGTGAAAGATTAGTTTTAGCTATGTTCATTACATTTGTAGGCTACCTTGAAGCCCTCGCTTATGTGGTTGATGTTGACTGATGCTAGAAAAGTATTTGATCATGACTTCTTTTCTTTTATCTTATCTCTTCTATTTGAGTATTTTATTTTATATTTTATTCTGTTAAATCAGTAAAATTATCATATGCTATATAGCATTTGAAATAGATTATGTTTTGTCTCAAAGTTGGCAATATAATTTTGTTCGTGGATTCTCCAATGTCTGTATGTAATGGACAATGGCTAAGAGTATTCAAATTTCGCACATCAATCCCAAATCTTGTATTGCCTTTTCAGATGAATATTAAGTGATTTAGAATTCTCCAACTGTTGAGTTGTGATGCTGCTGTTACTTCCTGCAAACTGGTTTGATCTGTGGCCCACTTTCCTGAAACTGTTGCATTAACTACACCCTCCTTTTTTTTCATTTCTGTGACTGACAGATTCAAGCATGGGTCCGGAAATTCTTCTTTGAGCAGTTGAACTTTTACATGGAAGAATTAATTCCTGAGCAGGACATATAAATGTTAGAAATGGCTATGCTCTCATCAAAGCAGGAGGAACTATGCTTGAAATCTGTGTGTTTGGAACCAGCAAGACCAAATTGTATCCTGAAAGTTCAAATCCAAGTATGCCGATGTACTTTAGCTATATCTTGTATGTATGCACCTGCTACTATCTGGCATCCACATATCCTGCGAAGGGAAAACGTTATTTGATATAAACTTTTCATTGGAGTGTTTTAAATGGGCATTCATTTCTGGCAGACAGGGATTGCCCCCTAAATATTCAACTGCTGGATGCTAAAATATGTGAAGCTTGGTTACTTCTACGCTCTGGAATTTGCTTGTTTCAATTAACTAGATGCGCTTCTTGACGAGGTAGTATTCTTGTACGTTTGTAGTCTGGTGCTCTTGGAGGAGTTGGATTGGTCTTTTGACTACCAGATGCCCTTTAACAAATAACTGCTTGAAAATATTCTTGGGGACTGGTAAGATCAATGAGCTGCAGATTGGCAGGAGGGCATACTCAGGATGGATCAAATTGTATGTTACGGAACACCCAAGTTCTTTAATAAATATTCTATTTTTGTAACTTATGCTTTCGTTTCTTTCTGTTCAGTATCTCTGTCTTGTCGATTAATTATACTAGTCATGTTACCTGCATCTATCAGGATAGGAGATATTTACATGAAAACCTTTTTTTTACTAGAAATGAGTTTATAAAGGTTTGTGCGAAGTTCCGGGGATTAGTCAGAATAAAATCTTAAAAAAACTGTTGATGCCTGCTTTACCAAAGTGACATGTCAGTTTGTTATTGTTCGGTTTCTATGTCCTATACACTTCAGATGGTATTATTATGCCGATAATTAGAACAGTTGGTTCGTCAAATTGTGTTCTTCATTAAAATTGTGGTAATTCATATCTTGCTAGTGAATGTCTTGGTGCAACTGGATGCTGGTGTACTGAGTAGCTCTAGTATGAATAGCAAAATCGTAATACTAAGTGAGTGATCCAATAGGACTTTTTGGGCAGGGACGTTGAAACCAATTGATAAAAGTTTCTTTCGTCATCTGCTGAAAATGATGGATGATCTATATGTTTGTTTTTGTTGCCTGAACTTGCACCGTCAACTTTTAATTGGCTAGTTCTGAATTTTTGAAAGCTTATTTGATATACAAGTTAAAGTTTTTTTCATGTGAAACTGAAGTTGCCTTTTGAAACTTTGTGCTAACCTATATACTCATCTTTTTGAGATTGATTTTTCGACTTCAATGTATGTAGGGTGGACAATATAGAGTAAGTATAGTGTAAGCTCTCATAAAAATGGAAGTCAACAATGTACTTCACATTATCTCGGATGGTACATGTAATTTGAAATTGTAGTAATTTGATACAGAACGATTGTATTGAAGTTGAATTGGGGGACATTAGGAAAGTAGAATTGTATTTGTCCGTCAACTAGTTTAAATATGTTTTTCTGACTGCACTATGGCTGAAACTGGGAAGGAGGGAGTATTTGATGGTAGATATTAAATGGAATGCTTCAAGATGTGTCTGTGTTTTAATATAAAATGAAATTGTAATGATGATATAACACCACTCGATTGTGAGCGTTAACACTGCTGTTTTATTTCAGGTTTTGAATCTCATCCTGGGTCACGGGCTTGTGGCGGTGCTTGCAATCAGAAGATGAAGTATGGACTCGTAGGTTATTGTATTTCTTATCTCTACTGCAGATGTGTTTCTCCTCTTAGAAACTCCAAACTCAGTTTAGTGTCTGAGCTCACATGACATTTTGGACGTTATTTAAATGTACAGACATGCATTATTTCATTTTGCTGAGTACTAGTGGAATCTTATAATAGAAGCTATCATATAAATAATACCTATGTGGCAGATAGTAAATTTTCACTTTCTGTTATTTTATTTTTTGTTAGTAGTACTGCCTACCCTGCAATTCAAATCTTGGAATTTTTTTTTAGAGCATGTGTTCCTCTTACTAGTTATTGCTATTTTCAGTATGGAAGAGATGGCGTGATATGGAAGGGCCGTTGATTTTGTTAATAATGAACAAAAATGCTAATTTTGACTAGTAAATAAATGTTACATGAATGTCTAGTTTTAATGTTCATTATGAGTATCCATTAACCGAAGTCCAATAATGTCATGTGAGTCATGGCCTAATTTGTGGACAATTTCTTTGAAAGATTATAATAGTTACGCTGGTTGGGTTGGGTGAGGAGAAGATAAAAAATGGCAAGCCAAACAGTAAAGTCTCCGGCTGCTGAAGAATACAACTGATCAATAACTGAGGTTTATAACGCAGAACCAGTCTGTCTGGATTTTACAGGGTTGCCAAAACCCAATCCTGATTGTTAATGTTTGCCCACGAGCGTTGCTTGCACTATGAATGAGCATAAATTTGTTGGGATATAATTTTCTTGGCAGATGAGTCAATTAGCTGTTTGATTCTTGGATTAATTTTGATATGGTTGCAGGGGTTCAAGTATAATAGCTGTAGGGGTGGAGGTTTCTCATTGCCCCTCTCTGGTATGTTTCTGCTTCCTCGCCTCTCCTTTTAGGAACGCCAAATATGCCTCATTGCTTAGCGTAAAAAATGAGTAACTTCAGTGCAAAACTCTGGTTGTTAATTGTAACTTAAAAACGTTGAAAGGGTCCATATTGACATTTAGCTTTGGACGCAACTGCAATATCATAATTTGACACTTAAATGTTTTACCATTTATTTAACTAGGTAGCCGAAAAAAAAGGGGTTCCAATTTTCCCGTCAATGGAAATGGCGAAAATCAGTCTAATGAAACTGACATATTAACTAAACCATAAATTTTGTGGTTGCTGTCGAATTGAACCACCACAAGTGGCCCCTAAATTGGGTTTATCCCTTGCTATGGTCTACGACTAGGCAATTTTGATTTCTATTACGAAACAATGATTTAAGGGCCTGTTTGAGATTAATGTTCCAAATTGTTCTTTCAAAAAGCTCCAATTTCATATATTTCCAATAAATCATAGATTTTGGTTTTAAGAAAGCAAAATTTCAAACTCTCATTTAATTATAAAGATGTGTCAAAATGTGTTGTTTAAGGTTAAAAAATCTATTTTTAAAGGAACAGACAGGGAGCAACTCTTTGGATTCAGTTTCTAGCCATTGCTTTGTGAAAGGAAAGCCTCATTTTTAATTTTTCGGTACATACTAAAAAATATCACTTGACAATTATGACCAATTAGGAGTATGATATGAACATTAATGTTAGTAGGCCAAGCTTTGTATTAGGTCGGCTTCTCACTGGATGAACAAGTAACTCCGCCTGTGTCCTATTAGAATGTCCACAGCCGGTCCCAAGCCCGGATAAAGGAGGAGGGTTGTCTTGTAATTCTTTTTCTTACATGTTCAATATTTTGGCTGTTTCCTTTGAGGTTGCTGAATTGTTTTACGTTCCACCTTTACTTTTTCGGTGTATAGCAGGATTTTGACTTGTAGCTTAGACCATGTGAAGCCCTTGTAAAACAATGCAATATTGCTTGGTATGAGAATTGGCCTTTTGTGTTGAAAGGTATTGTTTGAAAAGTTGTAATTACAAGGTTTTCCAAGACAACATTGTTTGGGAATGCAATTTCGTTGTTCTCAAATTGAAAGTGATTATTGTTTAAATTAAGATTGTTTTCTTATTTTGTGTCATGCTGTTATTCTGTAAAACCAATATATTTGAGCTACATAGTTACGAGGCAATATGAGTCGTCTATTTACATACGCGAGCAATGATTCACAAAACGCTACTTTTGTCATGGTACTTTAAGATGTCAACATGATGAGGCATAAATTTGGCAAAGAAGTATTCCGAACATCTTCCATGAATAACTATAAATCTCAACGCATTTTTTTGAGAAATGGGTTAAAATGAGTCTAGTAGTAGTAATTAGATTTGACTCGTGTATGTGTTGCTAATTGAGAAAACAAATGCTATTTTTAAGAAATGGGGGAAAAATCTCAATGGACTCCTTATTTTGGAGAGGTTAGGGCCGTTGGCGATTTTTGCAAAATTCTGATAGTGGCACCATTGTAGTCTTGACCCGTTTTCCCTAAAGTCGATTTGGCGCTGCAGTGAAACTATATTACATAAAAAAGAGCAAAAGAGGCTATAATGTCCAAAGCAGAAATAACTCGGGGGATAGACTAGAGCACGCTTTGATTTTTTTTTTTTTCAAAATTTTGGAGGTAAACAATATTCCATTGCCGCCATGTTCATTGACCCCTAATCATTATGGATAACTCTCCATGTGGATCAAATACTGAAAAGAAGAATTCTGCAGCAATCAATGGACATACCGAAAAGAAGAATTCTGCAGCAATCAATGGACATACTAAGCAGTCTCTCTTCCAACAGTTTCTAGCATCTCTGTTGTGCTTCTGTTAGACAGAAATTCTTTGTATAGTTTTGCGTCTAAATACTTGCTAGAATGAACTCTTCTTTAGTTATTCCCTGCAAAGAAATAAATTAGTTGCTATTGCAGAACCTGATGATGTTGCCTTTAGAAGTGTTAGGGACAGTAAAAAGTAAAAACTAGTTGTTGATAGACCGAAATATCGTAGCAATTAATGAAAGAAAGATTCCATTAAGTTGGGATATTATATTAATCCATTGAAATTGAAATCATATTTAGCATAATTTAATATTACAATGGCTTAATATCACAATCTCTCTGTAGCATGATTTAAGATTGCAGCTGCTTTAAATCATATTTAGCTTGACCATCAAATAAGGCTATCTTAAACGGCGAAACATCTCAGAGTTTTGCAGTTTCAATTATCCATAATAAATTCCTCTACGACGGATAAGTCATAGAATGACCCAAAGCTAATGATCTTACCTTCCCTATTTGAGTTATCGCCTTCAGATTCAACTAAAAGCACCTGCAAAAGATAGGAAAATATTATTGAAAAAGTAAAGAACTACTAACAGAAAAGGAAAGACCTCAGTACAGTAGTCCACTTGTTATTTTAGCCCAATTTAGATGTCATAGTACCTTGCCTCATGTCAGTTCAGACTCCCAATGATATAGCATAAACTCGTCTGTAAAGGAACAAATTTTTGTATGCAAACATTTATGAAGAATTAACGACCAAAGAACATGTCTACCAAGTGTCAGTATTTTGATGTTGAATGCCTATCTCAACTCATAATTCATGGCATTAGATGCATGACCAACAAAAGAAAATTTTGATTATACCATACACCCTCAAAACTTGGAATTAACTGAGCATATCAACAAAGAGCCTACATGGTGGCCAACTCATCCTAGATGGATCCAAAACCTGTCCATTCAACTTTCGGAATTTCGTATCCGTACTCATTAAGTGTAGTGATGCTTGAATATCTTTTGGGGTTTTTAGCTAATTCAAGGTCCTTCATGAGCACAATGGATGGTGAAATTAACTGCATAAGTTTGTAGAAACATAAAAAAAAACAATCAGTAAGAGTATAATCAAACATATATGAAGTCATGAACAGAAAGGAATAGTCCCTACTAATTACAAGGGCAAACATTAAAGCAACAAATGAACAATTATAACTACTACTCAAACAATTAGCAAGCATATATGATCAACACTAAAATTTCAGAAGCAAAAGTGCAGCCTCATTATGTAATGACATTTGAAATCACAAGTTTTCAATTCATTCCAGAAGCAGTTTTTGCAAGCATATTTTTAGCGTTCTCAGCTGAAATGAGTTAAATATCATTCATTTGTCTTAATATCTAGCAAAACTAATAGCATGTCAACAGATTATTCAAAAAGGGAATCATATTAGCAATGAGCCATAAAAGAAATTGAGGCAAAGTGGCATTACCAAATGCAAATGAGTGAAAAACAACAAACCTCAAAGCGGTACAAAAATCTTATCTTCTTTAGCCTGAAAAATCATCTACTTGATAGCTGAAAAAATGAATGAGGTTTTGAGTCGAAATTGTAAATTGAGCAACATCACCAGACTAGACCTGAAGACATCTGCTCTTCTTTTTGAAGAACACACAATTAAAAGAATCTTGAGAGTTTGAACAACAGCAAGCAGAAGTAACAGAAGCAGAAGCTTGAAGCAGAGGAGAGGCAATGGCATTTGAAGAATCTCCATTTGGTGGAACTGGGTATTGAGGCAATGGCATTTGGAGAAAACTGGTTCTCACTGTGAAAGCCCGAGGGATAGCTCAAATGCCATAGCTCAAATCAGTGGTTTTGGAGAAAACTAGTTCTCACTGGGAAAGCCAGAGGGATAGCTCAATACCCAGATGGATATTCTTCAAAAAAAAAAACGTGGAACTCTGAAATCTCCATTTGGTGGAACTCTGAAATCTTATTTTGAGTTACATATCACAAAAGAAAAAAAAAAGTGCATCTTCATAACTAACTTGGCAAAGATAAGTGAATAATTGAATAATTTTTCGAAGTCGGCAAAATAGGCATTACTAGAAGAAAAACGAGCAGGAAAATGAAATGCTTTATAGAGGCTAAAGAAAAGGAAGGCTTAGAAACAGAACAAAATCAAATTACCCACTAAACAAACATAACCAAATCAAATACGCAAGTTTTTCTAACTGATAGTTTCACTAGGATGACAGCATAAAAATAAAATGACTTGGAATAAGAAATGCGACAAGAAAACATATATCGTAGAAAAGGAAAGTCGTAGTCCGCTCCAAATTACAAATGACTTGGTATGTCTAACCTTACATGCATCAGAGACAGACTTCGAAAGATATAAAATGAATACATGTAAAGAAAACTAACCTTCATATGCAAGCCTTCACAAAGTATTAAGTGTCTATTGAATGTGAGTCAGAATGTTTTTAAGGTTTATCCTAAGTATTATTAAAAGAACTGAGTTATATGTAAATTTATTGGATATGAACGGAACTTATTTTCCGGAAAAAGTATCACCACATACTATCATACTTTCAGGATTCTCAGAAGCTAATTAAAGAATTTCAAACCTAACCATATATACTCTTCGAATTACAAACCTAAGTTTAAGTAAATTTAGGAAATAATAAAAGAACAAGTTCAATGCAATATGCGGCACGATTAATGGCTACATAAAACGAAAAAAAGAGAACAGCGTTTACTAAAAACATGAAAACAAGAATTCTCCTTGAATGCTCATGCCTACGAAAAAATATAGAACAATGTTCAAGATTTGATTATAGTGCTCCAAATCACATTAAATAAGCTTGGATCAAAGAGAGCTCCATGCTAAAATGTTCATGAGCAATCACACACAAAAAGTCGAACGTAATTTTGACGAGTTACAGACATATTTTGAGAAGATACAAACCAGACTAAAACCCTTTTTTCCAAGGGCTGCAACAAGTACTAGCATAGATTATACATTATTTCTACATTTCATAACCTGAGTGAACTCCCTATCTTTTTGGGTAACTTAAGATCAAATGAGAAATCACGAGCCAAGAATACTTCAAAGAAATACTGGGAATAATCATGCAAAGTTTTTGTTTTCCAAAAGCCATAAAACCTACAAAAAGGATCCAGAGTAGCAAAATGTAGACTAATATTCTCTCTGACATAGATAAATTGTCAATGGAATAAATTTTATCGCAGCATTGAAAGAATTCACAATAAAATAGCATATAACATGCCTTCATATCTGACCAAAATCATAGTTCCAGAAGGAGATTAACGAGTGAACCATGGTTTTGAGATATATCAAGAATAGAGATCAAATTTTACTGAGGACAAAGGTCAGCTATTTCATATTTGAGATCACTGGACAGACATACAAGAAATCTATGCATTGCATCAAGTGTTGCATAGAATACCTAGGACCACTGAAGATGTTGCAGCGAGCAAAGGAAAAGCAAAAACACGAAGAACTAAATACTATAAAGATTTTGTTGATGAACTAAACACTGAAAATATGAACTAAATATTATTGCTAATAATTCTGTTTCTAAACCGGCTTAGCGGTTTGTTTCTTTCATTTTCTTATAATGCTATTTAAGCCTGTCTAGCTCAGGAGAGTTTTCACGATGTGTCAACCTAGTTGGGATGTCTTGCATCTTCTAGCTAGTTGGCATCCATTCTTAAAAAAATACTAGTAAGAAAAAATCGTCTAAGGGAAAAAATACTTTTCATTTAATAGCAACTTTAGGTGTGAAACATTAATATTTTAAGCAGGCCCTCGCTTCAGTCTTCATCTCATAACACGGTAGAAGAAAAAAATATCCCTAACCTGACTGACATACACTAGAATCAGACTCTTGGAGATAAATAGTATGATCACATGTAAGGAAAACTAATCTTTGTATGCAACCCTTCACAAAATATTAAACAAACAAATTACAGGTCTATTGAACGCAGGTCAGAACATTTACCTCAAATGCCTATCTTGACGCATATCTTCCAGGAAAAATTGGAATTGATTGAACATATGAAGAGAGAGCCTACATTTTGAACAAATTTATCCTGGATGAATCTCCCACATGTCCCTTCAACTTCTGCATTTTTGTATAGTGGAAGGGGCCTTCAGCTCATTCAAGGTCCTTGACGAAAATAACTGATGGTAAAATTTTGAATTCTTTGAACAGCTTTGTCCAGCCTATCTTCAGCTTCTCAGCTAAAATCAGTTAAAATTTCAATAATCCGTCTTAATTTCTACCAAAACCAATAACCTATCAGTGAATTATTAAAAAATGAGGATTATATCAGCAATAAGCCATATATGAAATCGAGGGAAAGTGATATTACCAAATGTGAAAGAGTGATAGGGAAAAGAACCTGAAATAGGTACACAAATACAACTTTATCTACCATTCAAAAATTCAACTGCTTGAGCAAATGCTAAAGAAATGAATAACATTCTAAATCAAGAGAAAACATTACCAGAATAATATATAATACTGCTATTCTTCTAGTTAGGAGAAGAGGTTAATTGAAAAATCTTGAGTTTGAAGAAAAACGGGCAGAAGATGAAGTAGAAGTAGAAGCCTGAAGTTGAGGACAGACTTTGGCAATCCAAAAACCTAATACCACCATTCTAATAAAAAAAACTGGGAATTGACCTATTAATAAGGTTATCTAGGTTCTAACTAGTTTCTCCAAAACCATTACTTGCATTAAACCAAGCTGTACTGCCTGTACATTAGGTTGGCATGGAAAAAACAAAAAATGAACTTACTGAAATGGAGAACAGGCAAAATTGGGTTGGCATCCTG
>CAOJBJ011445143.1:0-14943 GCA_948291685.1 Euphorbia celastroides | reverse complement strand
TTGAAGTGTTTGAATAAGTGGTCTGACAAATCCATGGATAACTGGCTGAAATACCGAAAAAGGTTTCTGCCCAAAGATGCATCGGCTCCAACTTCATATTACGATGCCAAAAAAATTGTGACACACTTGGGTTTAGTCTATGTCAAAATACAAGCTTGTGTTAATGATTGTGTGTTATTTTGAAAAGACTTTGCAACTACTGAAGTATGTCCTACTTGTGGTGCATCCAGATGGAAATCAAAAGATCAAGATATTGTGCTTAGTGCAACACTTAAGCTAAAAAGGAAGCCTCAGAAAGTATTGCGTTACTTCCCAATTACTCCAAGACTTCAGCGATTGTACATGTATACGAAGATGGCAAAAGAAATGAGGTGGCATAAGGAGGGGAATATTAATAATGGATTGATGAAACACCCTGCAGATTCCATAGCATGGAAGTCTTTTGATGCTAAATATCCACAATTCTCATCTTATTCTAGAAATGTTAGGCTTGGATTAGCGAATGACGGATTCAATCCCTTTGGACTTATGAGCACGTCTTATAGTGTTTGGCCCGTTGTTTTGGTTCCTTACAATTTGCCACCGTGGTTATGCATGAAACAACCTTACTTTATGATGGCATTGCTCATTTCCAGAAAAAATAGCCCGGGAAATGACATTGATGTGTACCTCCAACCATTGATCGATGAGCTCAAGAATTTATGGGAGTTTGGTGTTGATTCATATGATGCTTACACACAGAAAAATTTCAAATTATGTGCAGCTGTGATGTGGACTATCAATGATTTTCCGGTATATGGAAATTTTTCGGGTTGGGTTACAAAAGGGAAATCGGCTTGTCCTTGCTACCACGTTGAGACAAGTTACCATTCATTGCTTAGTAAGGGCTGCTATATGGGCCATAGAAGATTGTTAGCCAATAACCACAAATGGAGAAATGAAACCAAGAATTTTGATGGGAATAGAGAACACAGACTTGCACCTGCTCAGTGGAAATGATGTGTGAGAACAAATGCAAAAATTACCGCCTCTTCAGTTTGGAAAGCCGACAAAACGGAAGAAAGATGCATCTAATTGGAGTAAAAGAAGTATATTTTTTGAGTTGCCATATTGGGGTTCATTATTATTGAGACACAATCTAGATGTCATGCATATTGAAAGGAACATTAGTGATAGCTTGCTTAGTACCTTGATGGGTACCAATGGAAAATCCAAAGATACTTTGAAGGCACACTATGATCTTCAAGACATGGGTATTAGGAACGAATTACATCCGTATGAAGATCAAGGAAAAGTGCGAATCCCAAATGCCATTTACAATTTATCTCCTCAAGAGAAATTTTATGTGATTTTTTCAAGGATATAAAAGTTCCCGATGGAATTGCATCAAATATTAGTAGATGTGTTAATGCTAAAGAAAGAAAGGTCGTTGGTATGAAGTGTCATGATCACCATATTTTTTTCTAGCGCTTCCTTCCTTTC
This sequence comes from Euphorbia celastroides, assembly GCA_948291685.1. Lineage (NCBI taxonomy): Eukaryota > Viridiplantae > Streptophyta > Magnoliopsida > Malpighiales > Euphorbiaceae > Euphorbia > Euphorbia celastroides. The sequence continues at coordinate 13,461 of CAOJBJ011445143.1, read as the reverse complement.
ATAGCCAAGAGGTTGTTAAAAAAAGAGATTGGTGAGCCATTGATTGAATTAGCAACTTTTTTTGGTGAATTATGCTGTAAGGTGTTAGATCCATCTAAACTGGATGAATTACACACTAAAATAGCAACCACACTTTGTAAGATGGAACAAGTATTTCCACCTGCTTCTTTTGACATTATGATCCATTTGCCTATACATTTGGAAAGAGAAGCGAAAATTGCTGGACCGGTTCAATATCGATGGATGTATCCAATAGAAAGGTAAATTTGAAAGAGAATCGTAGAAGTATTAATGTTGCTGAACTTTGTAAATATGAATTTTAACACTAAATAACATTTTTTTGTAGATACTTGCGCACTTTGAAGTCATATGTCCGCAATAATGATTGTCCAGAAGGCTCGATAGCAGAGGGATACATTGTGGATGAATGCCTGACATTCTGTTCTCGGTATATCAATAGTATGGACATAAAATTCAGCAAACTCCCCAGGAATGATGATTTCGTTGATTCGAGACATAGTGAGTTGTCAATATTTAAGAGGAGAGGTCAAGCAAAAGGAGCTTCAAAGCAATTACATTTGAGTTTGACTGAATTTAACGAAGCGAGAATGTAAATGCTCCAAAATTGTGATGAAGTTCTTCCATTTATTGAGTAAGTATTGATTTCTTGTTTATTTGTTGTAACTGGTGCCAATAGTTTGTATATTAAATTTTGATCTTTTGTGCAGCCAACATAAATCACAAATTAATGGTTGAAATGAAAAGGATATCATGGCAATGCATAAAGATCAATTTCCTCAATGCTTTTATTCACATGTATGTTATGAAAACTAAAAATTTCACGTCTTGGTTATTAAAATATTGAATACAGATATAACCTCATACGTTTTTTTTTAAAATTTTACCTTCTAATTGATAGGTATCAACATTATACAGAGAAGGACTAGCGAATATGGATCTACTTAATTTAGCGGTTGGTCCACATCGGATTGTCCATCACTATGATACTTATGTGGTCAATGGATATAGATTTCATACAAGTACATGTGAACGATCTTTGCAATGTCAGAATAGTGGGGTACTAGTGAAAGGAGAGCTTCTACCAATACACAGGAGTTATGGTGTTTTGACTGATGTATACAAGTTCTCTTTTGTTGGTGGTAATGACGTGTTTTTGTTCAAATGTCATTGGTGGAATGTTGGTAGTAAGGGAATAGGTTGTAAAACAGACAAATGGGGATGCACCTATGTGAACTCAAGTCATTCTTTGAAAACAAATGAAAATTATGTGCTTGCTGTTCAAGCTGAACAAGTATATTATTTGAAGGATATAAGTAATCCCGTATGGTTGGTTATCTGTGAACAAACATTCCCCTAGAGATGCTTATTTGGAAAAATCTTTTGCAATTCATGATGAAGCAACAGAGGATTTGGCTCCTAATGATGGAGAAGCCTACCAAAGTTCTAACAATATGGTGGGAGACAACACAGAATTCGAAACACTATGCAGAGCTGACTTTGAAGCTGCGAGTGCGAATGAAAGAACTGATGCTGCTACTGCTGAGGAAATGGTTGAAAATGATGATAATTTGAATAGTGATGATGATGCTGCAGATTTGGATCTCTACATCGACTTGGATGATGACGACTAGTTTCCAAAGAATTGAAGCAAGCTGATGTGTTCCTTTCTAGTTATGATTTTTTGAGACTAGATTGTTGTTAATTTAAGTATTTTGCATTTTGTTTTGGTGTAAATCAAAGGCTAAACTGTAATCTATCTTATTTAGTGTTAAATATTATGTGTATTATTAATTTCATACCCTGTGGGTTTTACAATTCTCTTGCTGTTGCTTCCTAAAGGATCGCCTAGCAAGTGCACTAGGTCAAGTTGTGGTAGGGCAAGCACAAGGTCATTCCCTTGAGGAGCAAGTGAGAAAGACAAGTAAAATCTATAATGCAAGTTGGTGGTGAAGGTGTATGAATTTTTATGAAATATTGTAAGAGTGACTATTTAGTCGGCAGAATAGTAAAGCAAGATAAAACAAGATATGAAATCAAGATTTTAACAGCCACAACCTATCTCTTGGTTACTCTAACATCTTCTTCTAAATTGTTAAATGTTGAACTTGATTAAGAACAATGATCTAGATTTACTCATTCATCATGTTCATTGATTACCTCTCAGCCTCACAATGATCTTAAGTTATCTAATATGCATCTATTCTCAGTCTCTGCATATAAACAACCTAGCATTATGCACAATGAGCACAAAAATATCAAATAGCTAGCATATACTGCAATCTCCTCTGAGTCTCATGCAAGAATATGTGTTGGTTATAGGCCAACCTCACAACATCACCTCTCAGTCTCAGTCATGAAGCCAAAGATGCAAACTTGATCAGGTTTCACATAGATAATCAAAACATAACCAACAATCATAGGCATTCAACATTCAATAGATACACAATCAAAAGGAAGAAAGCATTAGAGCAACCTGTTGAGACAGGTTGCGACTACTAAGAACTACTCACTCATGAATGAAAATTAAAACTTTCATTAATGGAGGTAGAAAAGTTACAGCCCTCACCCCCAAATGGGGATGATGGAATGAGAGTTTTTGAACATGAGAGAAGGAACTGCTATTTATGCCTCCTTCCACAAAGAGAAAAATATCTTCAATAAAAAAATATTAAAAATACTTGGTTAAAACAAAAGAACTAGGTGATTAATATAGTCCAAGTAATTTTCTACTAAACTATTACAAAAGAGTACTAATAGAATCTACTCCCTAGCTGTCGCCAGTCACATCAGCTTCCCTTCCCACTGTTTTGGCTCCAATCCAGCTGCAATTCCTGCCAATCTCCAGCCCGCAAGCATAACTTGCAACCACTCCATGCTGCTACCACGAAAACATGAAACTTGCTTGCACAGACTATAAGATACTGCAGAATACCTTCAGGAATACATGGAAAATGAATCATAAAATCATGGTACAAATCATGCTTATCACTTGCCTCAAATATATTACATTAGTAAAATTGGGTGAGAATTTCATGATGAGATATGATTTACAGCTTAAAGGTTTACCATCCCCTTTCGATGAATTTGGTTCCTTTCCTTTATTAGAAAATTTGATGTTTTTGTAGTCACATGAGGTTTTCAATTTTCTTCTGGAGAAGAATGATGAATTGAATTACTGGATATGTTGTAATTTGGTTGAAAAGTCACATATTTTGAAATTTTGCCTTTATACAGTCGACTCTCTATTGACCTAATTCTTTGCCGCTTTGTTTATACAATCCGATTACCGATCAAGAGGGATAGCTGAAGGAGTGGCAATTTCGGTGGGAGGAATTACTTCTCTGACAGGTTTGTATTTGATATTAGATCTGAGTATTGTATTTTGGTGTTTAGGAAATTGAAGTCATGCTTTCTTACCGTGTTAGGAAAAAGTGGCCGCAAAAGATACTGTTTTCAGTGGAGCTTTGTATACTCGAGTGAATTTTGGTGATGCACCATGACGGTTTTGATGTTCTGTGGCGTCAGTCACTGTTTGTTTGGAATGAGAGCTGTTGTTTCTGTCTACTCTCGGATGGGTTTGTTTTGCTTTTGATCTTTAGTTGCCAATCCTGAATTTTTCCTCGATTTGTGCCCTTTATGATGTTTGTTTTCACTTGGGTTTTGTTCAACTTTTCTGGGTTTTGAAGTTTCCCTTTCCAATTAGCTTGTCTTTCGTTCAGTTATGGTGAAATTCTGTTTTAATTCTTTGATTCATTCAATTTCGTTCTTGATTGCTTTTGTTGTGTTGGAATATTAAACTTAATAATGAAACAAAAGGTAAGGTTGCAGAATTCTAGAAGGATTTCATGTATGAAAGTTGGAGTAGGTGAGCAAATTCGTTCTCCTCCTCTGTTTCTTTTCTTTTACTTGTTGCCCTAACTCAGAGCATGAGTTCTTAGTAATGTTCAATTGGGTAGTTTTATAATCTCTTGAAGATAAGGTTTCAATTAGATACCTCAATTATTTGTACACGCTTAATTTATTTCAGTAAGTGAGACTTTCGGTTTTAGGTTTATATAAGTAATTTGCTTCTTGTATTTCTTTCATTTAGTTTGTGCCAAATTTATTTTGTAGTTTGTTTGTGTATATTTTTGAAATGCTAAAATAGTTTGGGTTAAAAAGGTCTAGAGTTCTAGATAATAATGTTTAGGTTGAACAACATTTTTAAAAAATGAAATCTCATAGAATTCAATTACTTAAATTAAAATAAATTAGCTTATAATGATTTTGTCGTTAGCTTGTTTGTGTGATGAAACTTTTATTGTGCTTAGTTTGAATTTTGTACATTGATAATTTTTGTCGATTTTTTTTTGATGAAAGTCCGCCCCCCTCTTATAAATTTCTGGTTCCGCCACTGATTAGGTTGGTGTTGACTCTTCAAAGTACTACTTGTTTAAACTAAATCAGAAATTAATAAATTCCAATTGTTCAAGGTGTAAGCTTTTTACATGTTATTCATCAATTAATTATGTCAAAAGGCTGGATGGATTAAAATGTTTCCAACTAAAATAAATTTATAACACATAATGAATTCTGTTTGTCAATTTGCTTATAGATGTATCAAATTCTGGTCAGAAGCCATGTTCACTCTTCTATCTGTTAGTTTTGAAATGTATCAAATAAGTTTTCCCAGTAAGAACATGACTTTTGGAATAAAATTCTTATGAAGTGCTGGCAGATTGATGTCTTTCGAATTGTTGTTGTCAATTAAAGATTGAGGTTGATGATGCAAAGTTTTGGCTGAGTTCTGAATGATTAACTGTTTTCCAAGTAATTAATGTTTGGTTCTATTTTATAGGAAGCTCGGGACTAATTGGGATGACTCGAGTATCAGAAAGGAAATGTAGACTCAACACTTCAGGGTTTTTGAAAACTCTCGTGTTCCTAAATTCTATAGCCTCAATTTGAAATCCAGGTACGAATCTTTTTTAACTTGTTTGAAACTTAACATGGCTGCTGAAATGCAAAAAAAATCTGGTATAATAGTAATATTGGATGTGTGATTTGATTTGGATCAAAATATGGGTACTGAAATTCAGTTTCCTTGTAACGTTGGATGGGTGATTTGATTTGGATCAAAGTATGGCTACTCAAATTCAGTTTTCTTGTGAAGATATGTGGTTTGTAGTTTGATTCATGATAAAATTTGAACCAAAATATTCAAAAATTTTGTTAGTAATGAAGAGGGAAATTAGGAGCAGTAGTACTTCATGAGCTCAACGCTATTTTGGTCACTTTGTAGTGTAAAATTACCTTATTAATCGTATTTAGTTTTTCTCTCCTCATATTAAAGTAGCCAATATATTTTGAAATGCTCTTGCCACGTAGCTTAATCACAACTTGAATATTGATTTTTGAGTTCATAATTCTTCAGCTATTTTAGGAAAGAAACGAGAAAGTTTTTTCAAACTGTGTTTTCTTTTCTTTTTCATTTGAGAACTGCATATGAATAATCATGGATTGAAATATATAACCAGTTTAGAACATATAAATAGGATCGTAAGTCTACTGTTTGGAGATATTTTGCTTATGAAACATGTTTTTAATTAGATTAAAGCCTTTGCAGCTATCAATAGGGTATGGCGTATACAGTTGGGATGACTTTTCAAATTTTTGTAAATATTTCTAAGGTTCCTTTTGTTTTTTTTTTTTATTATTTAATTAATTTTCTCAAACTGTTATAGAACTTCCAAGTTTATTTTGATGATATTACTATGGAATCAGATTTTTATAATTTTATTTTCCGGTTGGAGAAAGTGATGTTAAGACTTGTTTGACATTAGCGTAGTTCTTTTCATGAATGTCGTTTCAATTATGAATGATTTAATGTACATCACTAATGTATAAGTTTCAATCCATGAATGTCCTTTCTATGACACTTGCTTTCCAATAAGTTTCCAGAATATGTACAACACTTACTAATGATACAATGAAAGACTTCTGCACTTCCACTCCAAACATCATGCATATAAAACAGAGTACCAACATTAATAGATTGTAGTAAATTAGATGCTTTCTATTGTAATGATATTTCAAATTCTTCTTTCCCCAAATTTCATTAAGGTAGTGATCTTTAAGTAAAAGGAGGTAAGCTTGCTTTAGCATGTGTCGTAAAAGGAGATCCGACACATTCTTCTACGGTACACATACCTCATTTATAAAGAGAGCAAGAAAGAGATGACCCTTGTTCGGGACATATAGGTTAGCGAGTTTTAAAAGAAATTCAATGCAACTGCTCAGTAATTATCTAATATGTTGCTTCTGCTGGTTATTTTTCTTTCTTGTTTCTCTTGGTAATAGGCAATTTGTCATTTGAATAATGGAAGTGATTTCAAAGGTGGACTCTTTCACTTTCAAGATGGGGAGCCAAATAATGTTGTTCTTACTATACAGGTAAGTTTCCTTGCTAATTGGTTTTCATATGCTTTATGTAAGAATATCTATTAAATTTGAATGTAACTAGTGTCTTACCTCTTCGTGGAGAATGTCTATTCAATTTGAATGTAAGTAGTGTCTTATATCTATTGCTTGATTTCAATTTTATTAGAATTTGATTGATTGATCTTTTATTTGATATACTCTATTGATTTTTATATGAGCTTCCTTCAATCCAAACTAGTTGTTACAAAAAAAGAAAAAATTGTCACATAAAAGCAAATGTGACAACAAAGAGTAGTGTGACATAGTCGTCACATGTATCTCCGTAACTAAAGATTGTTCAAGAAAATGTTGTCACCAATCATTTAATCTTTTGTGACAATATTTCTCGTCACCTTGTAGTCACTTGTTACAACGTAATGGAAGAAAAAATTAGTTGTCACATAAAACATTGTTGTAAAAAATTAATGAACTACTTGTGACGATGTTTTAAGTTGTTGTTTTAGTACATTTAGCTATATTTTATGTGACGAGTAGCTCATTTTGTGACGACTATCCGTTCTTTTCAATTACAATAAAAGTTGTCACAAAAAAATTATTGTCACAAATTAGATACATATTTGTGACGATTTTTTAAGCTCTCACGTAGTTTTAGTACATTTGGATGTATTATATGTGACGAATAGCTCATTTTGTGACGACTATCCTTCTTTTTCAATTACAATAAAAGTTGTCACAAATTAGATTTATATTTGTGACGATATGTAAATGCAAAAAATAGGCATATTATTTGTTACGCGGTTATTTGTTACGACCATGTGACAATGATATGTCACAAATTGTTTTTTTACAACTTTTTGTATTTTTGTGACAACATTTGCTGTCACAAATATTGTGATTTCTCGATGGGGCCGTAGGATTGAGAGAGGCGGCGAAGAGTGCGGTGGAGCGGTGGTCTTAGGAGGTGGAGGTGGCCGAGAATTGGGAGATACGGAGGAGATGGAGGGAGGTTTTTGTGGGATTTGGTTGATTGGTAAAGCTTTAGAAAGAATATGAGAATTATTAAGGGAAGAATGAAGTAAAAGATTGAACTTGTGCCTTCCATTAATGAATTTCTTGCTTTCTTGATGAAAACTTGTTTTTATTTTAACAAATGAATTGAGAAGAGATGATTGGTTTTACTTTGGCGTGGTTATTCTAAATTGTACTTCCAATGCTGAAGTCCTTGGGGTGTTTTTTTCAGGGTATTAGTCAAAGTAATAAGGGAGTAAAGAATATTTCAAATGTTACAATAATACATAATTTATAAATGGTGTGAAGTCAGTACACCTTTAAAACTGATTAAAAGAAGTTCTAAGTCCAATATTCAGCCTCTTAAAATATTTAATTTTTTTTTAAATAATTAACTTATCATTTTAGAGTGGTTTAAAAAATATTTCTTGGTTTGTTTTTTTCTTTCAAATCTTCTTCGCTCTGACTTGCATTAAATGAAAATAAAAATCCTCAATCCATTTTGAAAGAGATTTAAACTTGAGATCTCTAAAATAAATGAAATTATTTATATAAATATCTTAAAAAATCCATTAGTCCATTAATAAGCAGCTTGTTAACATTTATACAAAATTTAAATTCAAGTCTTGCAATTCAGATTAAAGCTTTATGTAGCGAATACAAAACTGTTAAAAACCGAACGGAAAAGATGTTGACAGAGTCTTTCCAACCATCAATTTACAAATAAAAGAATGTTATAGTTTAATAAGTCAAATACATGCAAGTTCAAAAGTATTAGGTACAGCTCATATTGCTTTATCTTAAATATTTTAGCGGAAACAATTGAAGAGCAAGTAATTTGAAGAGTTCGTTAAAAACAACCGAAAATTTTATTATTCTATCAAAAGAAACATATTTTATTCGTAACTTAGCGTACATTGATGACATTTTACATTTATAATATAATCATAAGGCTATATGACTTGTGCTAGTTGTAATATATTTATATTACAAGGTGGAATGTTCTAATTTTAATACTTAGGCTATGTTCTTTTTAATTTATTGGTCACCGGCAGAACTTAATTTAATTTAACTGAACTTAACTGAGCTGAAACTTATTGAATAAGTACTTAACTGAACTGAAACTTATTGAAACTTATTTTAACTGGTTTTATTCATATAATTTACGTAAACGCTTTTTATGTACAACAAATATTATCATTTTAAAAGTAATGGTTACCAATTATAATTACAGTGTTCATTTTTTCATATATTTATAGCTTGAAAATTATGAATGGTTAGGTATTAAAGGTGGGACCATTTTTTTAATTAGAAAATAGAGTGGGGATTACAATATTTTCATGATTATTTGATTATTTGAATTGCAATAGAATTGCTTTATTTTCATGATTATTTGAATTTCATATATATTGTCAGAGTGGAGATTGCAATATTAATTAATATGTATTTATCTTAATTTATTTATTATATTATAAAAAAAGTTCAATGTTTATTGTTACATTTTGATGAGGTGTTAAATTGGCATCTCTTGGTGCATATTTTCTTAGTCATCGTGACTTGTTTTCATTGTTTTGGAACGCTATTACTTCCTTTTCTTTCATTTCAAGTATTTATGGTGATTAGGCTAAAACATGCGGACTTGAAGCTTATTTGGAGCATTTAACCGAAATACTGGTGAGGCACTTTGAGACCCTGGTGGACACACCTCAGTCCCGGTGCCTTCGATGAGAATCAGAAGTGGTCACAGTGACCTATGCGTGAAAGAAGACAAATATATGGACCCGAAGATAAAGCTCGGCAAGATTAGTCCAGTTACAGTGTATCTATCGAGATCGGTGAGGTCCCGGTGTAATTGCTGAACCCAAAGACTGATCATGGTCCCAGCGGCTTGTGTTAAGAAGATAGACGAATCCATGATCAGAGCTCACCACGACCAGAGCGATCGTGATAGAATCAGAATAGTCGCGAAGATCCTAGCAAAGATTATTGGAGTTGCGATCACCAAGATGTCGCTGGAACCTAGGAGCGTGGAAGAGATGATGCTGAGTGAAGGTCAAAGTCACTGAGATGAGAAGAGTCGCGGTGAAGTCAGAGAGTCTAGAGTGATGTTGCTGGCAGAACCTGTAAACGTCCCACTGCAGCCACCGAGAGCGGAGCAAGTCTCGGTGAAGCACCGTAATCCAGCAACAATTCGAAGAGTCCAGATACCTTTTGGAGACATATTTCGGTTGAAAGGAAAGTGCAGCTATTAAATCTCTTTGGATAACGATAGAATTTAATGGCACAAAGACTAAAGAGGAAAAGAATACTATTAAGAAAGGAAGTCTTTATGGAAAGCAAGGAGACTCCTATTCAGTTTCTACTAAGGGAGAGCTGCGCCAACCCTAGCTATAAATTCCCCAGCACTTGACATTTGAGGGGGACGGCCACAACAACCATCACCGGCCATTAGCTTAGTTTTATTCCCCAGCACTTAGCCTAGTACTTTCATTCGGTTTATGCTTTTTTTATTTCAATATTTTCAGTTTGGATTCTCATTATTCTTACTTTATTGCAATTCAGTTTATTATCTTCTCTAAGTTTATGCTTTGGTCTTGTTTCTTTATTTTTCACCAGGACTTGTTAATCATGCTCTTTACATACTTTATTCGTTCTTTATGTTTCTGTGTTCTTCCTTTACCATGTCCAGCTAGGTTAGTTTAGACTTGGACATGTGAGTGTTGTGTTTGATCGTGGCGTCGGTGAGGATAAAACTTGAATACAATAGTTTGCACCGAGACTAAATCACAAGTCCCAGCATCCAGACCGTGAGTCTCGCCAAAGGTCTAGCTAGCCTGAGGTAAGCCTTACGTCTCACCGACATCCCGGTACTTGCATTCGTAATTGTGCAGGCAGTAGGATAAGATAACATCACTCACTGAGAGTAGATCCATGCTTGGCATCCGTAATCGTGCTGCAACGGATTCATCGAGACTAGGGACAAGTGAACCACGCCTGCTGGAAGTCTTATTACCCGACGTTAGAGTTGGTGGCTCATGAAGTCAACAAGATCAGTAACAGCGCACCCACTGATGGATTACCGGAGTTCCGGTAAACTGCATCACAGTCTCGGTGTGCACTAATCTCATGTCCAGTGATCACGGCAACGATCGGATACACCTCACATCGGCTAAGTCGTCTTAGTTTATTGTTTTATCTATCATTACTTATTGTTTTTTATTATTTTGCACTCACACCCACAATCATTATTACAGAGAGCTCGGTCACATTTTAAGTTGTTCAATAGAGATCCTTGTGCATTCATCTGCTCCTCGTGGATTCGGCCCCTGCTTGCCACTAAATACTTTATTTTCTTGCAGGGTTTTATTTTGGTGGTTTGACACGCTATCACTTTTTGATTGAAATTTGAAATTGGTTCTTAATATGATTTATTTTTTATTATTAAGATATTTGTTAATATACTTAGAAAAATATAAATCTAAGACGTATTAAAATTTAAAAGTATTAAAATTGAAACTCATCTGAAAAATAAGTTGAAAAGAACATGAACTAGTATTGAACTGAAACTTATTGAATAAGTACTTAATTGAACTGAAACTTATTGAATAAATATTCAACTTAACTAAACTAAATGGAAAATAAATTGAAAAGAACAGAGCCTAAGTCTCTTCAAAAATTTAAATTCTTCAACAGAAAAATAATCAATTTACCATTTTAAAGTGGTTTAAAAAAATATTTCTTAATTGAGGTTAATTGTGTGATTATTAAAAAATGAGACACAAAGTCAATGAAAAAGTTAAAGGGAATTTGACATCCATATTTATATTTTACAAACTATATACATAAGTAAGACTCAACCATCTTATTCTCATACATTGTCATATCTAAACTTTCAATATCGCGCAATACGTTGGATATATGCATTTGATTTATTGCATCAATTAAATTTTTCCATCCTTTTTCTTGCGATCATGAAATGCGCAACTTCCTTCTCCTCGTCTTGTTCTGATCAATTTTCTTCCCCTTTCTCTCTTTTATTTTTCATTCTCGATGTGATTGAAGTTTCAATTCGATTCTCCACTTGTTTTCATGAATTCTTGATCTAATCGAATCAAATTACGAGAGGACCATGGAGATTTTAACTGAGTTTTTCATACTGTGTCAACTTCTCAGCAACTTTTTTGTTCTCAACTTGATCACGCCATTTAATGAAGGTCTTAAAGTTATTGATTAAGAATGAATAAAGCAGTATCAATACGTTTCATCTCATCTCAAATGCTGTGATTTTTTTGGTTGTGGATCTACTCTTTGTGTTCTTGAAGTTTAGATGGAGATTGGTGGATATGGTCTTGGGAGTCAATATCACTCATAATAGGCTTAATGCATCGGGATCCTCCTGAAATTGTCTCGAATAGCCCCTCGTCCCCTTCAACTTTCAAGTGTGCCTCTCATCCCTCTGAACTCGCGAAAATGTACCTATTAATGGAATCTTCTCTGTTAAGTTGTTTTATCAATGGCTTCAAGGCGAGGTAATCTGTTCCCCTGTTTACAAATTTATTTGGAGCAAAAACATTCCTCCGTCTCATTCTTTTATTTGTTGGAGAGCTATGAAAGGCTATCTCCCCACTCATGATATTCTTTGTCGGAAGGGATTGTGTATTGTTTCTCGATGTATTTTTTGCCATAGAGCTGTGCAAACTATTCACCATATTTTTCTTGATTGTTGTTTTGCCTTGGAAGTTTGGCACGCTTTGGCAGGGTTGTTTGGCAGAACTATTAATGCTTTTTCCACTCTTGAGCAGCACTTTCTTTGGTCTAAAAATCAACGTTTTAGCAATCAAATTTTAGACCTATGGCAAAGTGCTTGGGTTCATGTTATTTGGGTGTTATGGAGAGCACGTAATGCTGCAATTTTTGACGGTTCCCCTCCAAACATTCACTTTTTGCTGCGGCAATTATGGGGCCACATTCGGGAATCTAATATGAGCTCGTCTGGGGGTGTTTGGAATTCAGTTATTGAGCACAAGATTCTTAATAACTTGAATCTTTCCCCTCGACGTTACAAGGCACCCCGTACTATCCCGGTTTTTTGGTTTCCTCCTCTCCCTAACTGGGTGAAAATAAACACTGATGATTCTCCGGAGTCATGAGGGGCGGCATATTGCTTCTTTTGCTTTTCAGGTGGATACGACTTTGGTTTTCCTAGCTGAATTGAAAGCAGCAATTTTTGCAATTAATCTTGCTTTAGACCCCCTTATTGTAATATTTGGCTTGAATGTGATTCTTCTTATGTGGTGGGAATTATTTCTGAGAAGAACATTCGGGTACCTTGGACATTAGCTATGGATTGGGCGAGGTGCATTCAGAGAATTTCGACAGTTAATCTTCGTTGTACTCATATCTACAGAGAAGGCAATGGTGTTGCAGATTGTTTAGCTAATTTTCGCAGAACTGCTTCTTCGGTCTATTTGTGGGATTTAGCTCCCAATTTTTGTAATAGATATATTTTTCATGACCTTAGTGGTCGAAGCATGTTTCGGTTCACTTAAACTTCTATTTTTCTTTATTTTTAATAAATTTTTAGGGAGTAGGGGGTGCCAACCTAGTTGGGATGTCCAATCCCGGCTCCGGCCTTTCTTCCTCATTTTGTTCAAAAAAAAAAAAAAATGGAATTGCGGGCAGACTTGAAGGATAGTTCTTGCTAGGATTTTTATATTTCGATTTGAAATATTTTAAGAAGAGGAAAGAGATGAGAGAAGCGAGAAAGATGATGATGATGATGAGAAGCTGGTTTTTTTCCATGCTTGTTGATATGCAGAAGAGTGTTAACACTTTTGTTGTGAGAAAACGGTTAACAGGCTTTTTGAATGTCCCTCTCATCTAATAGTTAACGGGCTTTTTGAATGTCCAATAGAATATAAGTTTTGTAACGTGGGTTAGAAAAAGAATAGGCCTAATTTTTTTCTTTTCAATTTTACCATTTTCTCCTATACAACAAAACATCAATTTAGT
>CAOJBJ011444429.1:0-10249 GCA_948291685.1 Euphorbia celastroides | reverse complement strand
TGGTTGTAGAGAGACTGTCCAAGTTGCATAACTTCTTGGTTGAGTGCAGCCATTGCATCTTTCATTCCCTGCGTTGAACCTCCATTAATGGCATCCCTGAGCTCCTGAAGTTTCGCCTCAACCTTCTCTTTAACAGGGGCTGGAACTTACTCTCCAAGCTCCTTTAACTGCTTCTCGGTTTGGTAGACCACAGAATCTGCCTGGTTCTTTGTGTCAATGGCATCTCTCTTCTCCTTGTCTTCCTTGGCGAATTTCTCTGCTTCGTTTACCATCCTCTCTACCTGCATTGGCGCATTTGCAAAAACCGTTCAACATAATAATCTGGAGTCTATTTTCATTAATCAGTTCACAAATGAAGAGCAGAGTAAAAAGGGGCTGTATATGTGAGGTTCAGTTGCCTGATAAATCCGTTCCTATTCTCATTAGGCCAAATATTTGCCCCTGAAGTTGTCTTATTTGCCTGCTGTCCCCTTAAACTTTCAAGTATGTCACTCTTGTCATTTTTTCTCCAATTAGAAGCTTCCACATAGCATTCAAGGGCAAATTGGTGCACCTTTTGCAAGTTTAAGAAGAGAGGAGAAGTGTTTCAAAAGTCTGGGCAGTTGACTATTTAGTCAATGTTCCTGGGGTTTATGATGGGTTTGCCCTTCTCATTGCAATGCAGTTCATGAATAAGCTACAGAATAAAACTTACCTCATCACTAGGTAAGGTGCTAGCACCGGTAATGGTGATGTCTTGCTTCTTTCCACTTCCCTTGTCAATGGCAGTAACAGAGAGAATACCATTGGCGTCAATGTCGAATTTAACCTCGATCTGGGGAACTCCACGAGGCGCTGGGGGAATACCATCAAGTCTGAAGCTACCGAGAGACTTGTTGTCCCTCACAAATTCTCTCTCCCCCTGAAGGACGTTGATTTCAACGCTTGTCTGCCCATCTGCAGCAGTGGAGAACACCTCTGATTTGGATGTGGGCAATGTAGTGTTTCGGGGGATAATCTTTGTCATAACACCTCCAAGAGTCTCAAGACCAATGGATAATGGTGTCACATCCAACAACACAATATCACTGACATCTCCTGCCAGAACCCCGGCCTAAAAACAACACGAGCAAAAAAGTCAACTAATAATCCTAATAAATCATGTCCCGCAAAATATCTACTGATATGAAGAAATTATCAAAAAAAGATCAAACTGGGTAGAAGTAGAACCCCACCTGAACAGCAGCACCCAAGGCAACTACTTCGTCTGGATTGACAGTGACATTGGGGTCCTTTCCAGTCAGTTTCTTTACAAGTTCCTGAACAGCTGGGATACGGGTCGATCCTCCAACAAGTATGACCTCATCAATGTCACTATAGGAGAGTTTTGCATCTTTTAAGGAATTCTCCACTGGAGTTCTAAGTCTGGAAAGAAAAATGAAGTTCCATTAGCATGCAGTTATCCTAACTTGGATTTCTGAATCTAAATCAAGTAATGGAAGAATTGGCAACCGACTGAAATGCATTCAAGAAAATGAAGTCCTTGGTGTGTGAATTTTATGTACCTGTCAAGCAGGTCAGAACACAATTCCTCGAACTTGGCTCTTGTAATGGTGGTCTCAATGTGCTTGGGGCCATCAGCAGTGGCAGTGATAAAAGGCACACTAGGTAAGAACAGAAACTTTCATCACTCAAACTTCCAATCAGTACACCAAAAATCGTAAGTGGCGGCTACAATCATATACCTGATGTTAGTCTGAGTCAAAGATGAAAGCTCCATTTTAGCCTTCTCAGCAGTTTCAGTCAACCGCTGAAGCGCTTGCTTGTCCTTCAAAAGATCAATACCTTCATCTCTTTTGAAGCTGGCAGCAAGCCAATCAACGATCCTCTGCATCATTAATCGAACACAGTGTTTAATTCGCTCGGCAGCAACTTACTTGCAAAAACAGAATAATAACCATGAAATAGGTCATCATAAACCCTAAAGAATCCCACCTTATCAAAGTCATCACCACCCAAATGGGTATCTCCTGATGTAGAGAGCACCTCAAAGACTCCATCACCCACCTCAAGCACTGTGATTGAAACATAAAACAGCCGGTAAGATTAAAAAGTTATTCATCATACATAAAATTAAAACGTAAGTGACTCAAGTAACAGACAATACCCGAAACATCAAAAGTGCCACCACCAAGGTCAAATACTAGGATGGTCTCATTGCTCTTCTTTTCAAATCCATATGCCAATGAAGCAGCAGTAGGCTCATTAATTATTCTAAGAACCTCCAATCCAGCAATTCTGCCAGCATCCTTCGTTGCTGTCCTTTGGGAATCATTGAAGTAAGCAGGTACTGTAACGACAGCTTTAGTCACTTTATCATTCAAAAACTTAGACGCATCATCTACAAGCTTCCTCAAAACCTAAATTGGGAAAGCAACAAATGATTAGCAATCACTTCTGCTAACAATTGCAAGTTTAAGCTAATAGTATATCCAATCAATGACAGTGCATCAAAAGCTGCAAGGACATCCTCCAAATGTAATGATTTCGAATCACTTCCTAAACAAAGGTTGCAATCAAGTAATTAAAGAACAAGATGCATCGGCAATAAAATGACACGCATAATCATTACCTGTGCAGAAATCTCTTCAGCAGCAAATTGTTTGCCAATTGCAGGACAATCCAACTTAACATTACCGTTCTCATCTCTCACAACTTTATAAGAAACCTGCTTCGACTCATCATTAACCTCTGACATTTTCCTCCCAATAAACCTCTTCACAGAGAAGAAAGTGTTCTCGGGGTTCACCACAGCCTGACGCTTGGCAATCTGCCCCACAAGCCTATCCCCATTCTTACTATACGCAACAACTGAAGGCGTAGTCCTTTGCCCCTCTGCGTTCGTCACAATCGTCGGCTTCCCCCCTTCCATTGCCGCAACTGCCGAATTTGTGGTACCCAAATCAATACCAACAACTTTCTCATTCACTATCCTCAAGGCTCCCGCCCTGTACCTTCTCCTTGTTGTATTGCTATTCGCTAAGAACACAGCCGTTCGAGACCTCAAATTTTGGCCCAAAAATACAGTCCTTGGTGGAAAAGAGCTGGATTTTCTCGAAGGAGACGAGAAGAGACCAACGCCACCACCGCCGAGGACGTGAATCGAAGATGAAGCCATTTGTGAAGCTAAAATTGGCTGAAATTGAAAGGAGAAGAGGGGAAAACCCTGACTCTAGTCGTTGAAATGAAAGTGGTGGAGCTGCGGCTACAGGCGGACGAGTTATCTCTCTCTATTATATATTGTATTCTCGTCTGTACTATTTATTTTCTGGGTTGTTAAGGACGCCCCATATTTATCAAAATTGCCCCTAAATGCTCCATCTTTACCCTCAAGTCTCTTCATGTCCCTGTTTCCTCCATCATACAGACAGAAGGGGTGTTTTTGTCTTTTCAGGGGAGTTTTGCAAAAAAATAGAGCGTCCTTTAACAATTTTTTTTATAATGTCATAAATAAAAAAATTACTTATTCGCCAACCAAACATTCTTCATCAGTCCGGTTCACCTTCCAATTAATTTTGTGTACCACTTCAGTTAAACCCTATTCTCTGATCACAGAAGTTCGATTTCTAGTTTTCAATTTGTAATCAGATGCCGCCCAAGCTACAAAAGCAACCAGTCGATGTGGTTGAAATTGATTCCAGTGACGACGACGATGTCGTCGCTACGAGCAATAAATCGCCGTCGTCCACCGTCACCTTGAAACCTAATCCGCAACCGCAGCAGAGCCCAAGCGCCGTGGAATTACGTACCTTGCCGACGCAGGACAGTCAAAGCGTCGAATGTCGCAGTTTTTGGAAAGCGGGAGGTTATCAAATTGGCCCCGTTGCCAGAATGGATAGAGGTCAAGGTTGTAAGGCGTGTTCTCCAATATTGTTTACTCTTCTTCTGATCATGCTTGAGCTATTTCATGGAATTTCGTTTGACTTACAGGTGAATTGGAGCATGCACGAGTTCATCCCAAGTTTCTGCATTCGAATGCAACTTCTCATAAATGGGCTTTTGGCGGTACTTTGCATTCCTTTGTTGTAGACAAAATAAAAAAAAGGAAATGAGGATGAATTCGTTAAGCTTTTAGATATCTGTTTATTGACAATTTATATTCTTAAAAGCTTCTATTAGAAATTTGAGTCCCCTTACAGCCTGTTCTGTGTGCCATATCTGTTCATGCGTGGTATATGCAATGCTATCAAGGCATAATCGTATCACATGTTAAATTGCTCCTGTAATTTTTATAAAAATCCTGGAGCTCTTTTTATAAGATGCATCTATTAATGTCTAATTAATTTCATTTGAAAATAATTTTCTATTCTATCATTTTACAAAGTATTGTTTGTTTTCTTTTGGCAGCAATTGCTGAGTTAATCGACAATGCTGTTGACGAGGTATCATTTACTTATTGTTTCACTTTTTTGGGATAGTTATTGTTATTTCTGTTTTTCACAATGAAGTGAGACTGGTATTTGTCTTAGAATATGTTCTGTTCATGTCTATTGATTCACAGGGTCAGAAGTATAAAAGGTTGACTAGCTGTGCATGTTTTAGCTGATATTCAAGAAATATTACCCAAATTTGGCACTATAATTAGGCTCTTTTATTTTCAACTTATTTTCCATTTAGTTCCGTTCAGTTCAGTACTTACTCAATAAGTCTCGGTTCAGTTCATTACTTATTCAATAAGTTTTAGTTCAATTCAATACTTATCCAAATAAGTTTCAGTTCAATTCAGTTTAGTTTTGCCAGTAGCCATTCAGAAAAAGAACAGAGCTTTAGAGTTATAGAGAGCAAAACCATTCTTTGAATCTAATCTTCCAAAATTCGATCTCCTTTTATACCAGTTTACTTCAGCTTTATTTTTTGGATGTCAAGTGTTGCATCTCAACTTATTGAAGTTACCACTTACTAGTATGTAGAGCCAATTTCTTTGTTTCACCATCTAGTGGATTTTACCTTTTTCTCAGCATCTTTAGCAATAGAGTTAGACAATTCTATCTCGATTACTATTAACTTTTTTATTTTTATTGGGTTCAGTCTATCTTGGATAGGCATCACCGTATTCTTGAGTTTAAGTCAATTTCTTTCTTCTCCATCGTCTTTTAGTTGGTCTTTAGCGTATTTTTGAACAAGAAGTAACAGAGTACAAATAATTTTGAATTCTACAGATAGTTTCAGTTGCATCTTGGAGATGTACTAGTTTTTTTTTTATGTGGTTGACTGCAAAGGGAAGAGAGGGCGAGAAAGTTGGGACCATGTTGTAGGCCTATGGTCATTGTAGAAGGTGGTATTCTAATATGCGTCTAGTTATGCCCTTTTAATATAGTTTTGAACATATTGGTTGACCAAGGCAAGGGCATTGAAACACTTCAATGAAAACAATAAAGTATTATATAGTAATCAAGCATACTTTGATAATTTATTTTGCAGTTCACATTTGTACTTCGCTTTTGTTTTCAGATCCATAATGGTGCAACGTTTCTGAAAGTTGATAAATTTGACATTATGAAGGATAACTCCCCTGCTTTAGTATTCCAAGGCATGCATGCCTTATTTTTCTATCTTTTGGTTTATGAGTATAATGTTCAGCTTGTTAGTGTTGCTCATAAAACCCAATAATTGTAATGTTTTGTACAGATGACGGTGGTGGAATGAATCCTGATGCCTTACGGAAATGCATGAGCTTGGGTTATTCTTCAAAGAAATCAAACAAAACTATAGGGCAATGTAAGTTTTTGTCACTTTACGACCACCTTTTTGTTATGCTTTTGCTGGATTTTTTTTTATTTCACTGAGGCTCTCTCGATGTCTCTCTTTATGTGGTATATTCACTGTAGGGTTCGTCAATTACGCATGATTGAATAGGATTTGTTTATCTCAAATATTATAGATTATTTGTGGATAAGATAAAATTAATTGTAAACTTTTTAAAGGGGGATTTTGCTCAAAGTTCTACTGCTATAGTTTATAAGTATCAAGTATGTGTAGATTGTCTATTGTTGTTAGTCTAAGATTTGATGTGTTAATTACTCTTGTCTACCATTTCCGTATCTACTGAACGTACTGGTTATTGTATAGAAGTTTTTCATTCATTGACAGTAATTTCTCTTTGGAAACTGGCATTGTGAAATAATAACCGATTTCTGAAGAAATATCAAATGACTACAACAATGTATTCATTTAGTGAAAAATGAAATTCTGAGGAGGATGATTAGGATGAGAAACATGCAAGATCTTCTCACCAAAGACATGTAGAATTGACGGAACTTTTATAAAGCAGTGTGTAAATTATACGTTTCTTTTTTCTGGTTGCAGTAACTTTTTTTATCTGCTTCTTTGAATTCCATTCATTTCTGTGTTTCACATATGCATATGTTTTTGTAGATGGTAATGGATTTAAGACAAGTACCATGCGCCTAGGTGCTGATGTTATTGTTTTCAGCCGCACATCGCATGTGAGGTGCTATTTATTTTCCTCCCATTTGGCTTATTATGTGCATTGCTTCACAAATTGAATAAATTATTTAAATGCATTAAAGATTTCTCCTTTAGAAATCAGTTAATCTGTAATTAAGAATTTCCCTTGGAGAGAACCTGCGATGAATTCTGATCCAGGTATCTACCTTTTCAGGGAAATATGTCTGGTAGATTCTTTTGTGGGACTCCAAAATAAAGAATGTGTTTTTAGGTTTTCGAGTTGATTTGAGTAATATGAGAATGTGGTAAAGAATAATATGGTAGCAGATTGAGTATACTGATGACGCAGTGTTATATCAGAAGTGTTGTCAGTAAAGAGAACAAAAAGAGGAGATATAATGAAGAAATGCCTAAAAAGGAAATAAACTATTAGGTAATTTTGAATTTTAGGTATTATGCAAGAAAGATATGAACACTCACTTTAGAGACAAACCCATATACCAATTGGCCTTTGGTTAAGTGGTCACCTTCCAACGTGTTGGTGGGAGGTTTGGGTTCGAAACCCAGCCTCTTCAAGGATTTACTAATTATTCAAAAAAAAAAAGAGACAAACCCATATCTGTTAAGTTTTTAGTTCGTAATCTGAATCCAAACATCCCAATTTTCTTGTATTCAATCGAAACTTTGCAATGTTTCTTTTTGAATTGGAAGAATTTGAACAAAACATCTGCCTTCAAATATCTTTTTGTGAACTGCATCAAGCATTGCTGCCTAAATAGCTATAAAAGGATCATGCTTTTTTTCATGGTAATTGGCCTGCATTTTTGTTTTACGATATATGCTTTCTCAATGTTCTAGTCTTATAATATATATTGATTCTTTCATATAAAAAGCAAACGTAGCTGGATATTTTTCTGGAAACATAATAGGACATAGCAACGAAAGTATGCGCTATTCGCGAAATCAGTTAGGTTCATAGTTCCTGGACTGACTTTATTGTTTGTACATCTGTACTCTAGCAAAGCGACGCAAAGTGTTGGTCTCTTGTCCTATACTTTCATGCGGAAAACTGGTCAGGATGATGTTATTGTTCCAATGGTAATTCTTCCTTGACACAGTGACGCTATATGCCTTCTGTTTAAGTTTGGTTTGATGAGTATGGCATTCATTTTACCTTTAACAAATGGTTTCTTTTACCTGTATATCAGATTGATTTTGACATTTCTGGCCCTTGGGTGGAGCCAATTGTTTATGGCTCGCATGATGATTGGACGTCCAATTTGAAGACGATCCTTGAATGGTCACCTTTCACATCAAAGGATGAGCTCATGCAACAGGTTTATCAGAATTTTCTTTACATTAGCTGTTATGTGAACCCTTTGTATCTGTTTTCAATGGAGGAAACACAATGCCACCAGCCCACAAGTTGACTATTTAAAATTTTTAAAATGCTATTGATGTTACATGCTCGAGTTAATAGACCAGGTACTTCCTAAAGCATAATGGATCTAATTGGGATGCATGGAATATTAGATGAGTATAGGTAGTCCCAAAATGGTGATGATTCATTTTTTAGAGTTCACAAGAAAAATCCTCAACTGTCAACATTTGTCTTGGTAGGGGAAACATATACTAGAATAGAAATTTATATGAAAGGAACTGTCTAGCATAGTTGCATAGAAGAGAATCATAGTTTCCTATGACTAGCCATTTATCTTGTTATTTGCCAATTTGCGGATAATTCTATTAGACTCTCTATACCGATATAAAGGAGTGATGAGAGAATCATATGGGCGCATGGGGACTTGACCGACCACCCCAGTTATGGATACTATTTATATACCTAACATTCACGATTTACTTTTAATATAGAGCACAATCCACATGCCTTTTAGGACTACTATACCTAATTAGCCCTCCAAAATTATAGTTACATTTTTAGTCAATTACCTTTTTCACATGCCATATTCTTTTCTAACAGATTTTAGACTGAATACCAGAATTTTGTGGGTAAGAAATTGCTAACTTGTTCAACTTGCCATCTTCCGTATAATTGTTTTTTCCCTTGCTAATAATGACTAGTGATATTATCTAGTCATGAAGACTACACTAATAATATGAATAATAACATTTCTTAGTGTGTGGTTTTGAGGTCTGATATATGATCACCATTTTTAGTGTTTCCTTTCTTCCATTGAACTATTAATTTTCTCTTTTTATTTCCTTGCTCATCATTATAGGTCTTCCATTACATATAGGGTATTTATTATTATTATCATTATTTGGTTTTGTTGATCTTTGACCTTTTGATCATATGATGACTAAAACGCAAGGGTTCCATAGGGATAACCCTTCAATATCTTGAAATTGAAGTCATGTTTGGAGTGAATTCTTTAACCTGTTTAAAGTAATTTTTCTTATATTCTTTGCTTTCGAGCTGTGAAATCAGCTACTGACATGCGTTTTAGGGTAGGTTACCTACAATTCAACCCAAGGGTGTGACCCATCTGCGGACCTTGTGTAAGTGCAGGATGTTTCGTGCATTAGGATGCCCTTTCACTGTCTTTTCCGTTAAAGGGAGCCTTGAACCAACGTGTAAGTTATCTCCCTGTGCACCAGGGATATAACATAGGTTGTCTGCGATTCATCTCTGGGTACCAGATGCTTCACGCAAATGCTGCTCTTCTAGTGTCTGCCTTTTTATGCATTTCAAAATACTCCCATTATTTGTAACGACTGCGCATTGCCTTTTTTGCAGTTATGAATATGATAGTTGTAATATTAGTCATCTAAGCCACTTAAGTTGCTTAGAATACTAGCTAGGAAACCTGCACGTTTAGGAATCTAACAAAACTCAGGAAGACATGTTAATAATGTAAAATAATGATATTGTCGGCTAAGTACTGGTGGCAGTGGCACATAACTCATCTGTTTGAACATTGTCTCGTGATGCTAGTTTTTATTTTGTTCTTAACTCTACATTTTGTGTCTACAGTTTGAGGATATTGGATCACATGGGACCAAAGTAATAATATACAATTTATGGCTGAATGATGAAGGCATATACGAACTGAATTTTGATGATGATGACGAGGTATTATATTGATCATGTTTAGCAAACAGTGTAATTATCTTGCGTTTAGTGTGCCTTCTGTATATTTGAAAAATGATCTGCATGTAATGATTTTAATTTGTGAATCCGAATTTTAGCTTGTGCCATTTACGAGTTTGTTGGGCTTAGCTCTTGGCTACGTCAGTAGTTGGTGTGAAATATTTGAAGGAGTGCTGCTGAAAACTAGTATTCTGCTATTGGTTTTATGCAATGTTAAGCAAATATTAGTTCATATAACTATTTTTTTTTTTTGCATTCCCTTAATCCCTTTTAATCTTTGATGTAGGATGTTGTTGAAAAATAGTATCCTGAGGTATATAATTTGTACTCTGCCAAGAAGTTATTAGTGCATTTTAATTTCATGTATTTTTTTATAATCTTTGGTATAGGATATACGGTTGAGGGATGAATCTAATAATGGAGGCCAAAAGAAAGTACACAAAAAAGTTACTGAACTTCAATCTCATATCTCCTATCGCATTCGCTATTCCTTGAGGGTGAGATTTTATTGTGTTACTTTTCTGTCTGCTTTGCATTTTATGGTACTACTTCAAACTGTTCTTTCTTGCTTGTAGGCTTATGCTTCAATTTTATATTTAAGAAAGTTCACAAACTTTGCTATTATATTGAGGGGGAAGCCCGTGCAGCAATATAATATAGCAGATGACTTAAAATACTCAAAAAAGGTGA
>CAOJBJ011442134.1:0-14295 GCA_948291685.1 Euphorbia celastroides | reverse complement strand
TAGGATTATAAGTTAGTTACATGGGTTAGTTGTATAAATAGGTTCATTAGGATGTAAACTCTTTAATTCACTTCAATATAATTTAGATTGAGTTCAACACACTCTCTCTCTCTCGGGTCTCAGAACCCGTTTATGGCTTTTGTGCCAATTTACCAAGAATGCGCTTGATTAGGTTTCTTTGTAATTCAATTTTGGGATGGGGGAGTTGTAGCTTCTAAGGTTAGTATTTGACAAAATGTGTTCTTCGCTGGCATTGATGGGTTCTCTTGAAGTTATGGCCTTGCTTTGTTTCGTTTTGTGGAAAGTGGGATCACGAAGCAAAGGAAATTACCCTAGTTTAGCCTGGTATTGAGTGTAAAGCATTTAATTTTGATCGTTTATGTAATGCTGTTAACTATGTTGTGAGCAATGCAATGGTGGAACCAGTATTTTGAGGGTAAATCCCGGGGACTTGAAAACTCGCATTGTGAAAAAAGTTGGCGTTGAGAGGTCAAAACTGTACTTATAACATGTTCCTGAATTTGAAGCTCAACAAGGTCGAGTTAAATAAGCTGTGTTTTACCAAAGGGGCGTAGCTCAGTTGATACAACTGCCAAAGTGTAGGTGGGAGGTCTTGGGTTCGAAACTAGGGTTGTTAATCGAGTCTAGTGGATCGGTGGATACATTCCCCATATCCAAATCCATTAAGGTTTCGGGTAGAAAATTTTCCCCATATCCAAATCCATTAAGGTTTCAGGTGGAAAATTTTCCCCAATAAGTTTTCGGGGATTCCCCATTCCCCATCGGATTTTCTCCATTATCCATTAAAGGTACACAAATGTACATCTTATGTTCAAAATTTCACACCACAAAAAAGTTCTCATATAGTCTTTACAACAAATAAATATAACATTAAACTAAACATTAGTAGCAATACTTAATTATCAAATTAAAACAAATTTAGAGCATCAATTGTCACATTTTTCTCTATTTTTAATAGCATTATAATTAAATACCATAAATCTTATAAACTTTGTTAATATTATAAATTACTTGAATTTATTTTAGTATTCTCTTATTATTAAATATTTTTATAAATATTAAAATTTGACTATCTTATCAGATTCGGGGATTTTTCGGGTTTGGAGGGAGGTATCCCCATATCCATACCTATTAAGGATTCGGGGATGAAAAATTCCCCATATCCAACTTGTGGGGATTTTTATCGGGTATTATCCATCCCCATCGGGGCGGATGTTCATCGGATTCGGGGATTTTTATCGGGTATTATCCATCCCCATTGACAACCCTATTCAAGGATTGATTAAATATTCAAAAAAAAATAAGCTGTTTTGCTGTTCTTGGACGAGACAATATCCGACTGCATAACCAACTTATATGTTCGATTTTGAAAAATGATTGTATTGCTAAAGCTGCACCACCAACAAATCATGACAAAGATGTTTCGACAATTTCAGTATTGATAGAGGACAACGAACAAAGTGAAATTGCAGCTTCTCTTACAATACCATTTCACAATGCAAGTGTGGCAAGTTCTCGCAAGCCTTCGCCTTTAGCTAGGTGTGCTAGCTCATATGGAACTGGCTCGTTACTGGATTCACATTCTTTGAGAGAACGAATGCTGCAAATTGCTAAAGCACATGGCTGTGATGGTGTGTCGATTGAATCCACTTACACATTGAATTGTGGTTTGGATGTGTTTTTGAAAAGGTTGATAAAGTCTTGTGTTGAATTGGCGGGTACAAAAGTTAGCTCCAAACACGATTCTCGATCCCAGTTCTCAATATCGCTTCTGGATTTCGAAGTGGCAATGGAGCTTAGACCACAGCAGCTTGGAGAAGACTGGCCGTTGCTGCTGGAGAAAACTATGGATTCGTTTGAAGCATAAAGCGCCTGCAGAAATTTGTGTTTGAGGGTGATTTGTCTTGTTATCGGTTGTTCAATGTGCTGAGAGTATGAATTCGCCTACCTTTAGCTTGGTTTTGCGCCTGTTTCATAGAAAATAGTCTAATAGTACACAAAATCGCCATGTTTGGTTGATATGTTGTATTTTCTTCTTCTTCATTTTCTCCCTTTTTAAGAATGGTTTTGTGCATTCTTTGTAATCTATAGTTGATGAGAACTTCTTAGAAACAATTTTGCAGGAAAAGTTTGTTTAGCTTGCTAGTAAGGTATACGAGCTGCATGTTGTAAAAGTTCTTGTATATTACTTTTCTACACTTGGAAACGCTTTGATCTTATTATTATTAACAAACAAGCTATTGCAAGAACACTTGGTATTTACAAATAACTCTGTCCTTTAACAGGAACTTGTATTCTCACAATCCAACTAAAAATCAAAACAAGCCATATTTTACACTGTTTGTCTGTACTTCCAGCTCTGTTCCATGCTGCTGCAATGTTGGCTGATAGGCATGATTTGCAGAGAGAGATGGAATCTTATTGTGGTTTGACCACACAAAAACTCTCCAGAAGGGCTTCTGCTTCCGTTTTGAACCTTTAGCAATCTGCCCCGATTCTGTTCTTCTCAACATGTCCCACATCACTTGAACATCCTCGTATCCGCATGTCTGTACATCACTGTGAAGTTCCAAAAGTCCAGCGCCTGCTTACAACCACACGAAAGGACAGTATCTTGTAAGTGATTGAAGCCAACTAAACAGGTTTGAGAACAGTTCATAACTGGTGAGAATTGAATGATTCGGAAAAGGTAAATACCTGATGAAGCTATAAAGTAACAGTTAGCTCACAGTTGACATTACAACAACCATACTGACAAAACATTATCCATGTGATGCCCCAAATAGTCGGGAAGCTAAGGCTGTTTTGTCGTGTTGTGCAATAATTAAGAATTAAAGAGTCTTAAGACCCCAGATGGAGCTGGACCATGTGGGGTTTAGATATGCTAGAAAAGTGAAGTGACCTCTGCTTAAAGTTTCAACACTGCTTTTGATGTTGATCCTAATTTAATGGCTGATCCATCGGCATAAAAAACTTGGACCCATAAAAAAGTTCTCCATCAGTTCATTAAACAACGCACCCGATTCTTTCCTGGCTATTCTATTACGCATAAAATGAAGTAAAAACATATGATTGATGTAAGGGATGAAGAATTGAGGAAGAAGATAACAGAAACAGAGCATAACAATACAGCAAAGAAAACCCATTTTAAGATGTAAGAAATGATAGAAGGAAGTAGTAATTGAAGTCGGAGAAGAAGAAGTAACCATTATCAGGGGGCTTGAGACGAGAAGAAACAGATAACCAGAGTCTACGAACAGGGAAGATGAGCTTGTCCCAGAGATTCAGCTTCATCACTGCTTCTGCAGCTACTCTTTTAAACTCTTCTTTCCCCTAATTTCATGAGAGAGACAGAGAGAAAGCTCCCTCAGTGTTGTTTTTGCTTCTCCATTTTCAAAGCAGAGGCTGAGCAGAGGCCATACATTTATAAAGGGACCAAACCAAGAGCTTTAAAGTAAGATCGCAATTGTAACATTAAGATACGTCAGTTTCAAGTAAAAAACAAAGTCAATATACTTTTTTATCTGTATTTAATAGTTACTTTTTTCTAAAATAAAACTGTCATGGTACTACTATAAATATGCCTCTTTTAATATTCCAGAAATTCAGATTACAAAATTACTGTATATAAAACCATTTTTATTTGTAAGTTTTCGTTTTTAACTCTAAATTTAGCGGTTCTTTTGACATTGTTTTCCAGGCTGGTTTTTCTAAAATTTTCATTTTAAAACTTTTCCTAAAAAAGTAAATTATAGTTTTGGATAACGAGTTTTGACAATTCTCAATTTATTAATATGAATGACTAAAATATACCGTTGAAATCCAAAATATTATGTTATACAAAAAGTTTGTGAAACTAACTTGTAGAGACAACAATGTCAAACTGCCCCGTAGTAATATTTGTTTGGAAACTGTGCATAAAATACTTTTTTTGTAATGCAATTGAGCTCATGTTAAATATAAACAAAAATCTTCACCTCATATGGAATGTGAGTCGAATTTGAAATTTTAAAAACTCATCGTATCAATTTAGTAGCCACAAAATAAATATTAACCTTGAGCAAACAAAATTTTTTTATTAAGTGCATTCCAAAGAAAGTAGAAACCTCTTATGACAATCGGAGCAACTAAATCAAATTCTCATTTTTCATGTATTAATAGTCCTTTTTAGTAGGTCGATATAAGTAATATGTACTTACGTATATTTCAAAGTTTCGGTTACTAATTTATGAATTAAAAGTGTTTAAGGTAATATTCGAGTCAAGTTCATAAGTTATATAATTCATCCAAATAATATTCGAAATCCAGTACTTAAATATTTAATTTGTTGGAGAGGTTGGAATTTTAATTAAGCCCATTTAACAATTTAATATAATATATTAATCCCTAATGCCACCATAGCATTGTTAAGTAAAGATTACAATATTGTTGACCGCAAAAGCATCAATTGAATTCTCACTTCCATGAAGCAACCAATGCCTTTTAATTTCAATATATATTATTAGTAAAATTATTCTTCACCACTAGATTAAAAAAATAAAAAAAAAACAAAGCAAAGAGCAAACACGTGGTCCAATCAATGTGAACTTTCCGTTTTTCTCTTTCGAATTTGCCTTTGGATTGTTCTATAATCTTGATTTCATACTACCTTTAATTACATAAAGAATTTCCTCTAATCCTTTTCAATTTGTCTTCATCACATCAAAATTTGAAATTATATATTTATGTAAGGTTACCCTGTGATAGTATTATCAGTAAAAATTGACTGAGTCTAGGTGGTTAGCCAACCGCCTCAACCAAGCCAAGTGCGGTTTATTGGGGAGCGTCAAATAAAGCTTAACAGGTAGTGAAAGATAACAAGAGACGGCTCAAGGCGGCCACGTCAGTTGAGCCGGCGACGTAATAAAAAGGAAGTTTGTTGTTTAGGCAGCATAGACTCCTAATCCGTAAAGGATACTAATTTCCTTGTTCGGCAAGGAAAAGGCATTAATTGAGTCCTAATAAGGAACTAACTCCGAAATAAGCGAATAAGAGCCTGAATAGCCAAATCCTAGTGAGATTCGGATTTCCCAAACAAGGGGAGATCAATGCCTATAAATACCCAATAGCCTAAGATAAAGAGATATGATATTCTAAAAACCCTAGCTTTTACTCTGCAACTTACACTTCTAAAACCCTTTACTGACTTAGACATCGGAGAGTCCCCCAAAGAGCACCCCCCGATCCTAACCTTTGTGTTTGTAGGTGATCAACGGCGATCAGAGTTGGAGCTTGCGATGGCTAGAAGAGGATTTTAATTACAAAATCATCATAGTTATATCTTAACTTTCTCTCCTCTATAGTTGACATCTCTCTTTAAGAGTTTCTATCCTCTTTTTAATTTGAGGAGGATGAGGGAGCTATTAATACCTTCTTCCTCATCCCCAATCTTATATTCGTGTTTTTGTTATTTTTTTTTTTGTGTGTGAATTTTTTGTGTCCGATTATTATGCCTTCTAACACTTTATCAATTTCTTCAACTATAGATCTATTGCCATACATCTTAATTGCGATAATTTACAGTTGAGTTGGACTCCAATATCCTTCGAACAAAGATACTTATTAATCTTTTACTTTTCACACCCAAATCTACTACTCTCAAGATCTACAAATTTGGTTGATGTTAACGTGAGTTCTTATACTTGTGGATCCTCAAAAAAAGTATGGTAGAGATTAATAACTTTTGGATTGCTGTGTTGAAGGTCATGTTCTATTGTTCGTGTCCATCTTCTTACTTCCTTGGCAATCTATTTCTTATCTCCTATTATAGTGAAAATGCACTATTTTACTTTTTTTAGACATCATGTACCAGCTTTTGATTGACTTGACTTTCAGAAAATGTCATATAATAAAAGTTGACATGCAGATCAAATTCTACTGTTTGAAGATTCATTTTAGTCAAGTATAGAGGACAAGAGGTTAATAAGATAAGTTCAAATGAATAAGCGGTAAAAAGCTATTAAAAACAAGTTCAGATTGATCGAGATGTATTTGACCAAAATTAAATAATACTCCATTTACTTTTTGTAATAGTCGTTTTGAGTTTTTTCTTTTAATATTTTTTTAAAAAATACATTTTTCAAGATGTTTCTATATTATTTTCTTTTCAAATTAAAATACAATTATACCAATTAAACATATTCAACGTAAAATAACTATATATATCAGCAAAAAATTATGATAATTATATAATTCAATTACATCAACTCGACATAACTACAACATAGCTACATATATATTGTAGTGATACTTATTACAATATAATTATGTATTTTCTTATAGTCACTATAACAGTAGTATAACTTCAATATAATAATAAGATACACTAAGGATTTATTGAAACTATTAATTGACTACAATATAACTACAAAATAAGTAGAATTGAAATCTTCAAGTATTTAAAAAGTTAATTATATTATATGTTTTTCCTGGTTTGTATCTTAGCAATTACTTATATCAAATCATATGTGTTATGTATTTCCCTAAAAATAAAGGTTGAAAAACAAGGTTTATGTAATCCGGCCCATCTAATTTTCAATCATAAGCATTGAATCAAATTACCTAGATAACCTCAGCATGAACTGTAATCTTTCACTGAAATTGCGAGTCTATGTTACTAAAATCATGAAATTAACCAGTACGTTATGCAGCATATAGTAACACAAACATGAACATACAAGTTCATGTCACATTATCGGGCCGGGTTTGGCCTCGAGCTTTGTGACAAACATACAAGTTCTAACTTATTGACACTTCGGCCACTAACGGCTTCGGGTTGTGAAAAGCGAAGTAACCAGAAAACGAAGAAACCGAAAGTCTCACTTTTTGTGTTTAACATGATTTCATTCAGTATTGAACTAAGATTAACTTCACTAGAACTGCAAATTCCTGCATTTTAAGCAAACTCAAGTACCTATATTTCTGTATACACAACTTAAGTTCAACATACAATCTATAATAAGCCCATCTGAAACACATTTAAGTTCGAGATTCAGCCGTGATATTGAGATGATCAGTAAACGGAGTCTCTTTTGAAATCTAGACAACATCAAACTACAAGTCTACTAGTCTCCTCAACTCAAGCTAACATGGTCAAAACAGATCAAATATATCGTGTTTGTGCGATTGTGTCGAGCAATTTGGTATCTTACGACAGTCAAACCCAAGTCAGCAGAAAAAAAAATAATTTCATGTCAAAGTCGGATTTGCAAGCAACAAGTAATTCAACAGTAGACCTATCTAACAGAACAATAGGGCTTTTCATGTTAACTCTATAAAGTCTAACCTAATTCTGCCAGAAACCCCACAGGAAAATCAGATTGAATACAAAGGGCGAAAACGAGGTAAGCGAGATAGTGCAAGTAAATTGCAATTCATAACCCAGCAATCAAGATAGTACGCAGCAACTGCATAAATTTAGTCACAATCAAGCATTCTCATGTCCAGAAAGCGAACTGAACATTTTTCCCTATAAAATTCAAATTCAAAGAGTCTATGCGATCAACATAGACAAAGACCGTTAACTACATGTTCTGAATGATATGAATACCATTTTAATAGCATCCACCTCTCAGAGCCAGAACAAGATGAAGCACAGAGCCACCCTCGATATTGTAGTCCCGAGCTGTTTTGTCATCTGCAAGCTGCTTTCCAGCATATATAAGCCTGCAATCAAAAAACAGGGGTCAAAAAAGAATTTCTTTTGTAGAATAGCCTACAATCTAATCTATAATATAAGCAGAGATAGTAAATGAAATATATCTGAAACTATGTCAGATTCCGAATCAAACCAAGACATAATTACGCTAAATAGGAACAGTAGACTTAGGACGTGTTTGGTATTTTTGTCCCATCCACTGTCCCAATAAGTTCTTCTCACAAACTTTTCATAGAACAACCAACCTATTTTGGCTTGGAACAAACGTTTTAGTCCTTCATACTAACTAATTAGGAACTGTCCAGTTTGTTATTCCAAAACGAAAATTTGCTCTAATAGGGAAAGCCTGAAAATAGACTTTTTGGGAAAACATCCAAAACCGACCCTTAATAGCCACAAGAAAAATGGTAGTCTTAGGTATGAACAATTTTGAAAGGCACAAAAGCGTAATTGACATTTAATTTACACAATCTAAAAGCTGAATACAGTATTGAGGTTTAATAGAAAAAGCTTGAGTTTGTAAGAGTGTTAGAGCGGTTACCTCTGCTGAATTGGGGGAATGCCTTCTTTCTCCTCAACCCGTTCCTTGATTCGATCAATGGTATCGGTAGGTTCAATGTCAATCTCAATCTCTTTTCCAGTGAGAGTCTTGACTTTGATCATAGTTCCCCCCCTAAGCCTCAAAACAAGATGGAGAGTCGATTCCTTTTGAATGTTATAGTCAGCAAGAGTTCGACCATCTTCCAGTTGCTTGCCTGCAAAAATCAGCCTCTGTTGGTCTGGAGGGATCCCTTCCTTGTCCTGCCATATATAATAAACAATTAGAGCTCAGCTTATAGATAAATAAGAAACAAATTAATATATAACATACTGAAAAGCTCATCAAATACAATCACAGAGTAAAGAATGCAAATTTCCCATGTTTGCTACAAACTGAAGTGCCAGTTATGCTTATCTTCAATAGATTTAAGCTAAATAGAACCCTGAAAAAATAATAGAAATAGCATCGATGTACAAAGAAAAAGCTAAGGCCTGGTAAACCCTAACAAATGATTAAAATTCAAGTGGCTATTATGCCAACCTTCAATCAGGCTTTAGTTGAAGAAACCCCAAACAGATCAGATTAACAAGAAACATTAATGAATCAGCTAAACACTAGATAACAAAAGAGCTAAAGCCTGATAATGCCTAATAAAGGATGTGTGTTCAAGTACCAGTTCTGCCTATCAACAATCAAGCTAAGCTAAAATCAAATCTTACAAAATCAAAGCAGCAGCCACGAGAAACGAAGAAGCTAAATTGGAAAACTTAAAGCCTTGTAATCTTAAATAAAGAATACAGATATTTCCAGACAAATCAAGGTAACAACAAGAAGCCACAAAAAACTAAACTTTCAATGACAAAAACCTAAAGCCGGATAGTCCCTAATAAAGGATGTGAATTCAAGTGGCAGTTCAGCTGATCTTCAATCGAGCTAACCAAACCCTAATTTCAGTCTACAACGAAATTCCCAAATCAACACAAACAGGAACAATTAACGCTACTCAAAACCATCAGCAGGAAAAATCCAGGAACGAAACCATAAACCGTAATAAGCTAAAAGCCAGAAAAAGCACCTGAATCTTAGCTTTGACATTGTCGATAGTGTCACTGCTCTCAACCTCGAGAGTGATGGTTTTGCCAGTCAAGGTTTTGACGAAGATCTGCATATTTGATATCCAATTGAGGTCTGAACAAGAGCAGAGAGTGACGATGATGAAGAAGAAGATAGTTGAGCAGCTTTTGCTCTGCGAATTTTTCTTCAAAATTATGCGCAGTTGAAGACATTCTTTTAATATTAAAGTCAAATATATAATAATGATAATCATATTTATATATTAGAATTTGGTTAATTCACAAATTACATTTCAATTCAATTATTGTTTTCATTTAAATTTTTTAGAATAAATTTTCTCTCGTTACAATTATATGCATATGTGTATTACAAGAATGGAATGGAGTTTCACTATGAAATTATTGATATTTATGTGAATATATAATGTCACATTTATATGAGATCTTTTTATTTAATTTTAGTGTTATTAAAAAGATTTGTTAATTTTTTATCAAAAAAAATTTATTAATTTCTTGTTCAGTTTTTAATATAAAGAAGAGAATAGAAAAATGAATATCATGATAAGAGAATAATTATCAATTTGAGTAGGACCACGGTTCAATATCTTGGCAAGTGGTTCTCTTAAATGTGACACTTTCATTAGAATTTTCTGTTTTTCTATGAAGAATAGTAAGAAAAAAACATAGAAAAAAATAAAAATCTGTAAAATATATCTTAAGTGGCAATGTATATCAAGTATGTGAGAGTATATTCACCTATTATGAAAACTAGTATAGTTTTCATGCGATGCATGAATGTGTCATTTAAAATTAAAATTAAATTTTAAAAACATAAATTTAGGTATGAATTAAT
The DNA here is from genome assembly GCA_948291685.1 of Euphorbia celastroides. Classification (NCBI taxonomy): domain Eukaryota; kingdom Viridiplantae; phylum Streptophyta; class Magnoliopsida; order Malpighiales; family Euphorbiaceae; genus Euphorbia; species Euphorbia celastroides. The sequence continues at coordinate 4,111 of CAOJBJ011442134.1, read as the reverse complement.
TGAAAGAATTACTTAGTAGTTAATATATATAGATTCTCTAAAAGTCAAAAGTTGGTAAAGTTATAAAGTTTGGATAATTTCAATCATTTACTGAATTTTAATGGCTAAGATTTGAGATATTGTAGATCCCACGAGCAACAATAATTAGATCTCAACCATTAGAATTAACTTTACAACTTTACCAACTTTGATAATCCTTTTCTGATAGGATATGAAATTTGAATTTACTTAATTAAATCATTTAAATATTTCATAAATATTCATAAAAGTCTTTTTAAAGGTATAAGGATAATATTTCATAATAGTTTTAATCTATGAATAAGTAAAAAATTATATATTTACCTCCAATAACATTTAAAAGTTATTTTATCACCATAGTTTTAAATTATCAATTTATAAATATCTATATATAAAAGAAATTAAGTTTCAAATTATTATTTTATCCTTATACCTTCAAAAAGACTTTTTATGCATATTTAAGAAATATTTAAATGATTTAATTAAGTAAATTCAAATTTCATATCCTATCAGAAAAGGATTCTTTGAAGTTGGCAAAGTTGTAAAGTTAATTTTAATGGTTGAGATATAATTGTTGTTGCTTGTGGGATTGAGATTGTTCAAACTTTATAACTTTACCAACTTTTAAACTTTAAAGAATCCATAAATATTAACTATTAAGTAATTCTATCAATTAATTCTTACCTAAATCTATGTTTTTAAAATTTAATTTTAATTTTAAATGACACATTCGTACATCGCAAGGGAACTATACTAGTTTTTTATTAATTTTAGAATTTTGAAAATTCAATTAAATATGTAAGGACAAAAAAATAACTTAATACTTCTTTGATTTTATCAAAAAGACTTTTTATGAATATTTATGAAATATTTAAATAATTTAATTAAGTAAATTCAAATTTCATATCCTATCAGAAAAGGATTTTCTAAAGTTGGTAAAGTTGTAAAGTTAATTCTAATGGTTGAGATCTAATTATTGTTACTTGTGGGTAGGGATGGGCACGGATCCTGGACCCGAACCGGATCCACGGATCCGTATCCGTTTTCCCGGATATGGATCCTATGTTTTCAGACCTGACGGATCCGATCCGGATTCGGGTCCAGTTATTTTTTTACGGATCCAGTATCGGGTATTTTTACAGATCCGATACTGGATCTGGATCCGTATACTTTTAATAATATTAAATATTAATATCATTGACATGGTGAATCTCTTTTATTTTACATAAACTCTAATTAAATATTTAATTTGAGAAAATATTATGTTGCATTAATTCTTCTCTTTGTTTTGTTGTTTTTTTTTTAGGATGTTGATGATGCTAGTAGCAAAGAGGACTAAATTCTTCATTTGGATATTAGTGATCAATTGGTATGTTGTGTTGAATTTGGATATGAAAGTTTGCTCTTGCTCAATTCCAAAATTAAATAGTGGATGTGATACTAAACTTATTTTTCTGGAAGGTTTGATTTGGGAAGATGAGATGATGTTTAATGAATCATGTGTCAATGGAAACTTCAATGAGCCAATCATGGTGTTTGAAGACTACAATCAAGTTTTTAGTGGAATTGTTTTTAGAATTGTGGCATTTGAAGTAGGCATACATTCTAGATGTTGTTTTATGTTTATTTTAAAACATTAAGTGAAACTTTTATTTGAATGACTCAAGTAAGTAAGTTATGAGAATTTATTAGGTTGGAAATTAAAAGTAGTTGTTTTTTCTATGGATCCGTTTTAGGATCTGTTTTGGACCTGGATCCGCCGGATCTGGATCTGGGTATTACATTTTCAAATCCGTCGGATCTGGATCCAGTTCCGGATCCGTCTTTAAAAATGGGTACAGATCTGGATCCATCAGGAACCGGTCCGGATCCGACCCGCGCCCATCCCTACTTGTGGGAACTACAACATCTCAAATCTCAGCCATTAAAATTCAATAAATGGTTGAGATTGTCTAAACTTTATAACTTTACTAACTTTTAAACTTTAGAGAAATCATATATATTAACTATTAAGTAATTCTATCAATTAATTATCACCTAAATCTATGTTTTAAAAAATTTAATTTTAATTTTAAATGACACATTCATTCATCGTACGGGAACTATACTAGTTTGTTATTAATTTTAGAATTTTTAAATTTCAATTAAATATGTAAGGGCAAAAAAATAATTTAATACTTCTTTACTTTTATTAATATATAGATGTTAACTATTATAAACCCCTTCCAAATCAATTTTCAAAACATATATATAGTGAAAAATAATATTCTTTTGGGAAAATAAAAGAAAAATAATATTATTGTGAGTTGACAAAAGCTGGGTAATGAAATTAAAGCCAAAAGCCCATTGTGTCTTTTCTTTTCACTGAGGCCGTGTAGAACCCAACTATCTTTTTATAACGCAACTATATATATAAGTGCATTTCATAAATTCGAACAGAATACATACCCAATCTATATAGTTATATAAATACATATGATACGTTTTGCTAGTTATTCCATATGTTGCAATAAAAATGAAAACGGTTGGCGGAGCCAGCACATTAGCTTCGGGGGCACAATTTCATCGACAAATATAATGGACAACGATAACCAATAATAATAAATACAAATTATATTGTCTTTTTAAATTAATGTCAATCTAATCGTTCAAATTTCAATTAAATTACTGTATTGGTTTATGAAACTAAGTTTACATGATTTGTATTGAAAATTAGTTCGAAGTTGAGTTAAAACCTCAATTTGCAAGCATATACAAATTTAAAAATATGGGAGAATAGTTAACTTAGATATTAACTTAATGATTAATCTATATCATCAAATTTATAAAACAGTAATTAAAAAAGATTAGTATATATAATAGTTTGGCCCAACTTATGTATAATAGCAGAACGACACATTAACATAAAAATTGCTTAACAACAAAAGGTAAACTACTCTAAAAGGCTTAATGCATCAGCATCCCCATGAATTTGTCAATTTTTTTGTCCGGCCCCCTGAATTTTCAAAAGTTTCTCTCGTCTCCCTGAACTTTTTAAAAGTTTCTCTCGCACCTTTTAAAAACTTTCAAAAGTTTCTCTCACCTCCTAAGTGTCACGTGTCAACTTTTGATTGGATGTCATGTTTGAAAAGTCAAACCAGTCAGAAGTCAACATGTGGCACCTAAGGAGGTGAAAGAAACTTTTGAAAGTTTTTAAAGAGGATGAGAGAAACTTTTAAAAAGTTAAGGAGGACGAGAGAAACTTTTAAAAATTTAGGAGGGTCGGAAAAAAAATAAACAAATTCAGAAGAATCCGGATGCATTTGACCCTCTAAATAATATAAATATATAAATAATTAAAAAACCCACGTTCAATAAGAAAGATCCAAAAATAAGAGAAATGATATAAAAAAACACGGCCCATGGAGCTCTCAATTTGAACCTTTAATTTTTAATCCATCTGTTTTATTTGAGTTATATTGAGCCCATATATGAATTAGCCTAAATTGAATCAATGAAACAAGTTTAGAAGAAAACTTCATCTTCTTCATCTAGTTTGAGGGATCACAACTTTAAATCAAATTAATAAAAATGCAGTATTTTAATGACGGCCAAAAAGCTTTTCTGGTTTTGGGAGGGGCACTTCCTCCCTCTACTCCCTTAGATTCGTCCTTGCGTAAATTATAAACATACTATTCGTTTTAAAACCAGTGTGACTAGCTATTACACTCGGAAAAAGGAAATTTTGTTTAATTTTCTTAAAAAAAATAATTCCACGGTAATTTCATATTAGTTTTAACTTCACAACTAAGGAGTTTTAACTTTTTTGCCGCTACGAAAAATAGTTGGGCATAGAGTTAAGTTTAATGTTTCTATTCCAAGTTAAGTCTTTCGCTTATTATAAAAATAGATATTTTTGCTTAAGGGTGATTTTTCATATGTTAAAAATAGTGAGATATCATTTTGTTTTTTTATAAAAAGTTGTAATGTGTTTTATTAGAACAAAATAAAATTATTCCTCGGCAGCTCAATTTATTTTTTAGATTACTGCGTAAAATGATTATTGTAAAATAAATTCAGTAAATATATGTATATAGTTGAAAATAATAAGATC
>CAOJBJ011439644.1:0-11743 GCA_948291685.1 Euphorbia celastroides | reverse complement strand
CTGAACTGGTAGCTAAATTAACTGTATTAATAGATTCCTCAATGGGATTGCTAGAGGCTGCATCATTGTCTTTAAGACTCATAGATTCGTCCATAAGCCTGAAAATTAACAGAACCTATTAGGGAAAAATATTTAAAGAGAATAGGGAAAAATATTTTGGTGGGACTGTGCCATTATGAAGATTATACATAGACATCAATTTTTGGCAGTAACTTTTGGAATTGAATATTTTACTTTTATCGTCGAGACATTCCAACTAACATTTTTCAGCGAAAACAACATTTCGAATCCACGATTATTCGAACAAAGTTACACATAAAGTGCCCAACCTTTAATTTACCAACATTCATTGATTCACAGTGCATTACAACACCAAGAAATTCTCAGAAATTCCAAGAAAATTGACCAATTTCAACATGAAAACAACCAACCCATTTCTTGGATTGTGAAAAATATGAACATATATATGTATACCAAACCCAAATCAACCATCAATGCACTTAAATCCCCTGCAAACCCACAGCCAAATAAAAAACAAAACAACACAGATCACCAAATCCAAAATCAAAACAATCCAAAATCGATTATGCTTCTTTCTGAGTTTGTTAAGTACTAGACATTACCTCGGAATTGAGCGATAGATGAGTGAATCTCGGAAGTGAGCGACAGATGAGTGAGCACGGGAGTCAGTGAGATTAAGGCGACGACAACGATCAGCAAGCAGAACTGTAGAAGTGAAACTGTAGAAGAGATAGCAGTGAACGATATATGAGGATAGAACGATGAAGGAGACGCTTTAGAGAGGAATGATCTGGGCAGTTCGCAGTTAGGGATTCAATTATGGCTTAGAGAGAATTTGAGAAATTTAGGGCTTGAGAGTTGAGAGAGAAGCAGATAAAAAAATTTTAGGATCATTCGAAACTCGAAAGTGCATCTAGGTTAGGAAAGACGGATATCGATTTGGATCTGGATCGAATCCATGAAACCCAATGCTGATATTGTATCAATTTTTATGGATTTGGATTCAATCTAGATCCGTTAGGCCTAATTTTTTCATGTCCATATCCATTAAAATGGATCTGGACAAGCGGATCTGAATCGGATACTGGATCCATTACCATCCCTAAATAACAATGTCAATTGCAGTGAACTTGAGCATAATCCCAAGAACAAAAATACATCGGTGAAATAGTAGAAAAGTGAAATCATTTATCTGAATTTATCCCATAAATCCAACAGTCCAATAATTAATTTCTTCAAATTCTAGAATACCACGAATATTTATATGTACTATCATATGATTAAATAAGTACTCTAAATTTAATTTTGGAAATATTTCATAAGTCAAGAATTCTTTCTCTGGCGCTAGGGTTTTCCTTTGAACCCTAGCTGTTCAGCGGTTTTATACCGGCTTTTTCATCGGTGTTCTCACTTTTATTGGATAGTTGATGGAGAGTTCGCTTCTTCATATGTTGATTTAGATGAATCTGTCGGCCTTAAGATGATTGTTATTTCCTCCTTTTTTGGATAGTCATGGTCAGTTATTCAACTTATTTACTTTTGAGATTTTATTCTCATGGATCTTTTTCCTTGTTGTGTCATTGGGGCTTTTATCAAGGAATGAATTCTAGACTTGACGGCTAGGGTTTTTTAATCGGAATCTTAGCCCTCCATGTTTTAAAAGTGTGGACGGCTTTTTCTAATCCAGTATAGGATGGTTCCCCTACGGGCAGTAAGGGATTACAAGTTCATCGGCTTGGATCTTTAGATTTTGTTTATTGTCTTGGTTTTCAATTTGATCTAAGTCGACATCAAGATTAATCATCTCAGCTTTCTCGTTTGAATTGACTTGAATACTTCACATGGAACTTCTTTCCGCCGATCATCTTATTAAGGATGTTAATTTAGGTCATTAGAATCACACACTGTTGTGATTGAGACTTTTATTCCATTATATTTGCATTAGGTTGCAAATCTTTTGTTACACCTTTTTTGTTTTTTTTTTCTCTTTTTTGTTATTTCTTTTTTTTTTGTTTTCATTTTAATAAATGGAGTCAGTTTTATGCCGAGTTCAACCTTTATATAAAAAAATAAGTACTCTAAATTTGTGCGATTGTTCATATAAAAGTGAATCGAGTATCATGAAATCTAGCCACACGTTCAATTTTAACTACAATGGTAAAATATTCACTAGCAGCTTCTAGCTAGTAGGTTTAGTATTCACCTCAAGCCAAAAACATTGTAGTGCAGCAAATATAAAAGAGGAGACAAGTTAAATGTAAGCATAATAATATTTATCTCACAGAAAACTTGTCAAATTATTGTGCATTTTTTAACATAACCTTTACACAATAAGTACTTCCACGCATGTGACCTGTGGTTGTACTATTCAACACAGCAGCATGCATGCCATGCATTTACCTCTGAACACATAAAAAAACTTCATAAGAATAGAATTCAATAAGAGTTCATGTATCCCCTTGTCAAATTATTTTTTTGAAGATGTTAGGATTTTAAAAGAGGCGAGTTTTAAACTCACGACCTTCCATCTTTACAAACATAGTTTGATAGTTCTTTCTATAAATTCAACTCGGGTCACTAAATTAACACAATATCATACAGTAGTCTTGAACCAACCGACACAGGTTTCTCAAGAGCAGTCTCGAATATAAGTGGTCTATTATAATGAGTAAACTATCAAGCTAGTAATTGTAAGTTACCGCTAATAAGATATTATCCTTTCCAACTATTCAAAAACTAGTACCACGATTCGAAATGTCCTCTACAAGACCCACCAAAATAAGTGAACTTCATTAATGGCCGTATTCATGATCATAGAGAAGAAAACATTCAGATTCAAGAACCTATACGTATTATGCTTAATTCATTTTTGGTGGACCAATATTGATCAATAATTATAAGGGTTGACTCAAAGTTGCCTTTTTGACATCTCCATATATGACCATCAACCGCGTAGTAAATTTAAATCTTAACTACAACTTTTTCAATAATACTATAATTAAACACATTCCATTTAAAAATTATTCAAAGTCAACTCTCATTTTCTCTATACAGGTGAATTTCGTGAAGATCCAGCAGTAAAATTCTTTCCAAAACTAAATATACACGTTTTGAAAATAATCTATCCATGACATTAAGTGACGAACCGAACTTTAAAGAATTACAAACTGAGATTCAATCAAGTAACAATTTTGACGTCACGATGCAATCAAGAGAGTAAACGAATTCATCTAACACGAATCATTAAATTCAAACATTGCTATGTTGTATAGAATATAGCAATGAAAAACATAATTAACACAACAAAGTTATGACATAATCGACGGGTATGAAATGCAGAGAATCTAAAGCAAGTTTCGGTAAATGATCATAGAGAAAATGGCCAAATGTAAGAGAAAAAGCCTTTTTATGGAAGTGCTATGGGTTTGCTTCGAAAAAGAGCTACTTGCACGTGTACCCAAATATTTCGTGTCTCTCGAAACCCTAATTGAATTGACGCCTAACACTCTTTGCCCATACCTCTTTGCTTCTCTTCTCCTCTTTTCTTTCTTTTCCCTTTGACCCCAACATTGCCTTATTAAATGCTTATAATCTCATCAAATCAGTTTTATCACTCACATCAATACGACTTAACTTAATCCCCCCCAATTTAATGCATTAAATCAAGTGGGTTTTCTCAAGTTTCGATTTGTATGTCACTAGCAGTTTAATCCGCACAAAAAGACTAAAACTTCAAGAATTCAATGACTAGTAGCCACTGCGTTGGAATGAGGACATTTTTTCAAGTTGCAAGACTTTATTTCGGACATGAAATCAAGCCTTAAAATATACACACTCCTTCACCAGTACATTCAGGCGTAAACCAATAAGTTAACGATCATCAAAATGCAAAGAAACTAACAATCAAAAAGAAGAATGAAAACGAAACCTGAGAAAATGCTTAAGAGCCCCGAATCGACGCCTAGCTACGAAGTATGCCATCTAATCTCAAGAAGAAGAAGAAGAAACAACTCAACTAGTACAGCCTTGATTTTGATTCCGATCCCAATTCTTTGTCGCTAAAAAGGAGGGCGACCAGTTGCCCAAAAAGCCTCGTTTGGCATCTGAATCGAATTCAAAAGATTGGGCTGCAATCCATGAAATAGCTGCGCATTGCCCTCCCCTAAAACCTGCTGCTGATTCTGCTGGCCCCCTCCGGCGCCCCCCACCGCCCCCGGCGACCCTATTCCGCCGCCTTGCATCGGCATCTGCCCCTCCTCTTCCTCCAGCGGCAGCCTCTCGTAGGCCGCGTTGCTAAACGACGCCGCCATGATCACCACCGGGCCCGACGCCGTCAGCGTCCCCACCGCACTTCCCCCCACCACCTGCCCTTGCCCTCCGGCCAAATAAATCGTCAGCCCCGTCGCGGAAGGCGGCGCCGGCGGCGGCAAAAACGACCCCGCCAGGGACAAAATCTCAAATCTGCCGTGGAGAGTGACCACTGCACCGGGGGACGCCGGCTGCCGGAGCGTTACGTTGGTTACGGTTCCGGTGCCGCTCATAATAGAAACGCCTCTTTGGCGTCGGCGGGCAAATGTGGCGACGCTTTCGACGATATCGCAGCCGTCGGCGACTTCCATGAGGTGGGTCCGGAGGGCGTTGGCGCTGTCGCGCGTGATGATGATTGGGGGTTTGGGCTTGTTTTTGGATCCGGCGGGTCTTCCTCTCGGTCGTCTCGTGATCTCGCCGCCGCTGGAGTTCATGGGGTCCTTGCCGTCGCCGTTGTTGCTGTCGCCGTCTCTTTCTCGCTGCTGCGACTTGTTGGCGCCGCTGCTGCTGCCGCTTTGCTCGTCTTCGGAGTTCTGGTTCTGGAATTGGTGGTGGTGTAGCTGGAAGTCTCTCGTGTGGAAAGGAGGTGGAAGAGAATGGCTGTGAGCCGTTACTGGATCCATTGCGTGCTGCTAGTTCTTAATTCTTGGTCCAATTTGATTGATTTGCAATTGAACTAACACCCTTGGTGTGATTACAATTGGTGTTTAATTGTTGATTAGGAGGAAAATGATGGGTTTAGGAGAGAAAGGGAAGAGATAAGGGAGGTGAGAGTAGAGAAGGGAAGAAGGAGTGCATGTTGAGTTGAGAAGCTTTGGTAAGAGATTAGGAGAGATGAAGAGAGGAAATGGGTAGTACTAAGACCAACTCTAACCTTAAAAAAAGTGAATTTTGGGTTTGGGTTAGATTGACAGAGCTATTTCAAGATTAGATTCGGTTTGGTTGTTGGTGTCAAAATACAATTTGGTCCTTCCATGTATTCAAATTGTTCTATGTACCCTTCACCATCATCATAATCAACTTGTTTAACTACGTTCATCCTCTGTGGACTTATTTTTATAGTTTGACTAATATATTTCGATTGAGTTTGATTTTAGGTATGTTCTATGGTTACGTTGTTTTTAATAAAATAAATATTGTCTTGTTCATTTCATATTAAATTAATACATGAAACTCACTCATTCAATAATGAAATAAACAAAGTATTGTTCAATTTGTTTAAAATAGAGTCACTTTATAATATTTTTTGAATTTATAAGAAAAATTTTAAAAATAAAATAGATTGAAGTTGAATTTTGTTTAAAAGTTAAAGTCAAAATGAACCAATCCATCTATATATATATGTCAAAAATATTTTATATAGAATAAGCAATAGTATCATCTAATACTAAATTAACTCCACAAACAAAAAATTACATTTTGTCTTAACGTGCAATTATGTACTCCTATTATATTTTAATAGGTCATTGTTGATGTCAATTGAGAAAATAAATGTGTATTGCATAAAAATATTTGGATGGAGAAAGATATTAAATCTCAAGGCCTAGTTTAATTTGTGTTCTAGTCAAGTTTTTTTAAAAAATTCTTAAAATAATTTTATGATGAATAGATTGTTGGTTGTTAGTTTATATGAATCAATTTTTTTTTATTGACACAAGCCAAATCTAATGCCCTTATTGAATGTAGTATTTCATTGTGAATATTAGACATATTTAGTTATCGACATGTATCAATTTGAAATATTTGACACATTTTTGTTTTCACCTTTTCTTTTTGTACAACTTACTAAATCATTTCCAAAATTAAACATAAAATTCATGTAATAAATTACAATCGTCACATGAGTTTTTTTTATTAGAAAAACAAGTGTTAGAAATCAAATAGAAGATAAACATAGTAACTAACTTGACTCCTTTATAAGAATCAACCATACCTAAATTCGTGAAGAAGTCTACTTAAAACATCCTCGTGTAAGTTGAGTTTTTCAACGCTAATTTTTCCTGCATTTTTAATTATTAGAAGCAAAGGGCTGATTCTTTTTGACAAACTTACAAAATTAAAGTCCATTGCAGTGTTGATAAAAAAATATCCGAAAATTAACACCTATCCGGCGAAATAGAGAGTACCATACAGTAAAACTGTCCTTGAAAAGGAGATACGAGAATTGAATGACGTCTGCAAAGAAGGAGGACCAAAATGAAAAACGAGAAACAGAAAAGGTAGAAAAATGAAATTAGGGTATAGAATATGGACCAAAAATTTGATTAAGGCAAGAGAGGTTGCGGTGGATGGGTCCCCTCCCCACCATTGTCGCCTCCAGCACTTCACGTTCTCAAACATTTATATGTTAATTTTTTAATTAGTCCTTATCTCCAATTTCCACGTTTTCTATCTCTTTTTTACCAATTAACCTTTGTTCTTAAGCATTCAGAAGATCATCGCTTTAAGCCAATCTTCAACTCTTTTTACTGTGACTCCATTATGAAGCTGCTACTTAATTTTCTATTCATATCCTATGAACTGATAATGGAAAACTAGGCGCTAATTTGAAGTAATGTTAATTATAGGAGTTATTGATCCCACTCAAGTAAATCCTTCTCAGTGTTCAAAAGCAAGGGTTCATATCTTTTCCTTCAATCGTGAAAATATATGGCAACTGTAAGCATGTTTAACTACGTAAAATGGGAGGTTATCCGCTGCTTAGTTTGCATCAACGTTTTTCTATCAGAGAGGTTTAGGTTTTGAGACAGAATTCTTTAAAAATTTCAGTGTACTCAAAAGAGAGGCTTTGGATACTACGATAGACACTATATAATCATGAAAGAAGTTTCATTGACAATAGATAAGCAATCCTAGTTATTTCAGTTCTCTATCTTCTTTAGTTACATAAATATTTTATAAGTAAAAATTGTGAACTACAAAAAGTTTGATAGTCAAACAATTTCTAGTAGTTTGTAAATAGCTCAATTGTACTAATAAGTTGAGATGTATATATGAACGGAAATTAAAGACACAGAAGAAGCTAACCCTTGTAAATTTTTTGGTTATTTTGTTTCCGAAAAGTAACATATTTGGTCATTATTTGTCATAAGATGAATGGTAAAAACAATGTAACTATACCCTATATTTCTTTTTTCTTTTGGAAATATATACCCTATATCATCAATCGACATAGAATATTGGTGTAATATATACCCTGGTCTAATATTATTTTTTGTAAAATATTGGTGCAATATATACCCTGGTCGAATATTATTTTTTGTAAAGTATTGGTGTAATATTGTTATCATCAATTGGCATTATGGCTTGGTAAAAACCCGGATTACATGTAAGCGCAATTCAATGAAGAGACCTAATGGATGCAATTATTAAGACAAATTGATAAAATGATGAGATTTAATTGGAAATTAGCAATGAAAAAGCCCCACATGCATCCACACCTCATTGCTGCACTTCATAAATGTTAACATTACGCTCCCAATCCTAAAAAATAAAAGCGTCACGTGTCAAAACCCCCTCTCTTTTCGGGTCTATTCTCTTGTATCTTCACACTTGTTGTCACGGTTCTATTTATGATCCCCTCTTTCTTCAACGGCCATGACTCTCTCTCATGCCAAAGAAAAGGAAAAAGGAAAAGTAAAAGTTAATAAATTTTAATCTCCATCTGTGTATACTGCCAAAACTCTATTCCAAGTCTCCAAAACCCTAATAACGCCTTCCACTATTTTGGGGTTATAACGAAATATTGATTGATTTTTGTTTATTAGCATAAATATTTACTTAAACTAGTTACGTTATGTGAATTCCCATATGTAAAGTATACATGTTATACTTACTTCAAGCTCATTAGACATTTGTATAGGGGAGAGCAATAATAATAAAAATTATGGATAATTTCAAAAAACTCTCATAATATTTTATTTTTTTTCAAAAACACCCCGGATGTTTAAAATCCATCAAACACCCCTCTGATATTTCGCACCGTTATCAAAATGAGGATTCTCAATTAATAGCGATAAAAAATGCTGACATGGCAGGGATAATTTTGATCAATCCATATTAGTTTGACCCATTTAACTAATAATCTATTTAACCCTACCCATTTAATTAACCCTAACCCAATAACCCTAACACAACCCTCTCCCTTCTGGCACCAGCGCCGCCACCGGCAACTCGCCGGAAAACCAAATTCCGGCGGCCGACGCCCTCCCTCGACGCCACTCTCTCCCGTCTCCTCCCTTTCCGCCGTCGATCCCCTCTCTCTCTCCCACTTCTCCTCTCTCTTCTTTTCTCCGTTCGTTTCTCTCCCCATCATGAAAAAACGCCGGCAACGACGAGAACCACCGGCAATAGGGAGCTCTGGAAATGAACCGATAAAGTTTTCAGATCCGGTGGAGTTTTCAACGGCCAAAAAATCAACGGAGTTTCGACGAGTTTCAGAAAACACTCTGTCATCAGCGTTTCAGATCTCAATTTCCCGGCGTTTCAGATCTCGATTTCCCGGCATTTCCGATTCCCCAGCGTTTCAGATCTCGATTTTTCGGCCGTTTCAGATCCAGTAGAGTTTTCGACGGCCAAAAATCTTGATTTCCCGGCCATTTTTTTCTAGAAAACACTTTCATCGGCGTTTCAGATCTCAAGGAGACCAGTGGTGGCTTGAATCGGCGGTGAAGCGGGTGACGGCCGTGGAGAGGAACGAGAGAGGAGAGAAAGGGTGTCAGCCCTGGTTTGGGTTGTCGCCGGAATCACGACTACCGGCTACGTCACCTGCGACGGCGGGAACTGGGGTTGGGGGAGGGGACAACTTTAGGGTTAGGGTTAGGGTTGGGCATTTGAGTTTAGGTAGTGGGTAAATGGGTTAAGTTTTTAGGGTAAATGGGTTTTTAAGTTGAAAAATATTTTTTGGACAAAATTGCCCCTGCCACGTCAGCATTTTTTAACGCTGTTAACTGAGAATCCTCATTTTGATAACGGTGCGAAACATCAGGGAGGTGTTTGATGGATTTTAAACATCCAGGGTTTTTTTAAAAAAAAATGAAACATCAGAGGAGTTTTTGAAATTATCCCTAAAATTTATAAATAAATATGATATATCAATTAAACAATGTTCATCAAATAAAATTTAAAAAAACTCATTTGCTAACCTGAATTGATGGGACACTAAATCTCTTAAATATCTCTATCGAAAGCTCAAATCCTAAAGATGGGAATGAAGAAAACTAAATTTAGCATGTCGCCCCTATATATGGGCCATTACAGTTCTGATTTGGATTAGTCAATCAGTGAACTGAATATCGGAGGCAAATAGCCTATGTACTTGCATTATCAAATTGATATTGAAAGCATGTATTATATCGTGCTTCAATGTTTATAAACTTAGATACATCGTGTGGTTCTTTGTAGGATTAAATAACTTCCCGGATACACAAATAGTTGTTGTAAATCAATTACAAAAATGGAGACAATGGTTGTTACAATTCATACAGTTTAATGTCAACAGTTTTGTATAAAGAATAAGTTTTTCATAAAATATATTTGAGAAAAAATATTTTCCTGTGAAAAAAATAAAAGATTCTAGGGGACAAATCGTCAAATTTGTACTAGAGAAATGACTTTCAATTCATTCCTATCTGTGCACGAGAGTCCACATAATCTGTCTTACACTTTTGCAAGCCTACAAATGAACGGTCAACATATACAAACTTAAAAAGTCACTTGAAACATCCTTATGTGTGATATTAGCTCCTTTTGAAAGTAACAAAAACACTTATTTTTCCTATAACCACTAAACACTCTCGTTGTTATATATGAAAAATATCATGTTCATATTCGCAGCTATATTCTTAGTTCGATGTTCTTTGAAATAAAATCAAGAAGAGTCACATAAATGGCACCCATATAGTATAACTATGCACAATGAAAACTGAATATATATATATATATATATATATATATATATATATATATATATTGTGGTTAAACAGTTAATGAAAAAGAATCAAATTGGATGATGTACGAGGAAGAACATTATAGTATCTGTTATAGTAGGAATCAAAACAATGTAGGTATAGTTTTAATGGATCAAATTCCAATGAGATCATATATAAGATAATTAAGGGGGAGTGTTTGAAAATAAAGTTTTTTAGAATAACGGTAACAAAGCTAAGTTGGTACACCTGCCAATATGAAAATAGGAGATCTTGGGTTTGAAACTCAAACTCTTTAAGAATTTATTAAATACTAAAACAATAACGGTAACAAAATATAATTGTGAAATGGCACTAAGAGTACATTTAATTAACATTAATTACATTGTATGCAAAGATAATGAATCTTTGGAATGGACAGAGGCAGCAGAGAAAAAGACAAATGAAAAGAGGGGAGGAGAGCAGAAGGGAAGGGAAAGGGTAAGAGCGCATTTTAAGGAAAGAAAGACGCGCGAGAGGCGCTGTGCAACTCGTTGATTTCAATTCTACGCAATCCCATACTTCGCTATTCATTTGTTTTCTTCCTGCAAGATGCTCTTTGTCTCCCTTTTCCATTTCTTCTTCCTTGTAAACGAGTCTCGCCCAGCTTTATCGAACAAAAATTCGAATCGATTTAACTCTTTATTCGAACTTTGATATAATTATTTGATTTTCATCCACTTGAATCGGGTTTTGAATTCATCTTCAGTTTAAACCTATGTTTTAACTTTACAAGTTAGAGTGTTTACTTTAGAATATTTGTAATATTTTATAAACATCATAACTTTATATTATACATATATGCATTCATATATCTTTATTTTCAATTTATATATATTTTAGAAATAGTTAGTAAATTCTTGAAGAATCTGGATTTCAAATCCAATACCTCTCACCAATACATTGGAAGGTGTACCACTTGACCAAAGACCAATTGAGTATTTTCATTTTATATCATATAACAATTATAGATTTGTCCCACATTGAGCATATTCTATGATGACTTTGTTTTTTTTTTAAAGTTAATATTACTTTGGCCTTCATCACCATTGGATTAGTGGGATGAAATTCAATCTAATGATGATGGTGACAAAGGAAAAAATAAAATCACCATAACCTTCACCTGTCCATTGTAGCTATATTATAAACATAATAAACAAAAGTAAACATTAAAACATGTTCTCAAATATCAAAGGGACGCAGCTCAGTTGGTACACCTCCCAACATGGAGGTGGGAGGTCTTGGGTTCGAAACTCAGCCTCTTCAAGGATTTGATAAATATTAAAAAAAACATGTTCTCTAATACTTTGATGAGCCTTATTTCGAGTTTGCTTTCAAGTTTCGAGTTTGAATAGAGCTTGTCCAAGTTTGACTCGTTGACAAAAATGAGTTTAAGATTTTATTAACGAACAAACTAGTTTACTAAAAAGTTAGGCTATAACGAGCTT
>CAOJBJ011439415.1:0-11485 GCA_948291685.1 Euphorbia celastroides | reverse complement strand
AATGGAGCGTAAAGATCTCGATCATTGACAACATTAGGAGCATTCTCGATTTGTGTTCTCGCTGCCAAAATCTCCTTATCTCGAGGGGAGGACCATCTCGGTCTCTAAAAGAGAACTCGGGTTAGAAGTTTTTCTTAAACATGATAAATTTAATGAACACGTAAATAAAATTTCAATACTTTGTAAGAGAAAAATATACCATTGCTCGGGAGGACCAGCGGTGTTTTTCCAAAATGCAGTTCATCTCATCTATGTATGTTACTGATTTTGGAGGCATTTCACACCTCATCTTTTTCTTGCCCGGTTTTTCTGTCTTTGTAGCATTATTTCTAAACTGGATAGCAGAACCATCAGAAGAGCTTCCATTCGACCCCAAATTGGCAATCCTTAGAACATCTCTATCTTGTCCCCTAGTTGAATTTTCACTGTTCGATTTCACATTTCGATCAATATCATGGCCCTTTTCTAGTCCATGTTCTCCTTTCGAATCTTGTGTTGAGTTCCTATATAAGTTAATGGCGCTATCTATCGAAAAACCACTAATCTTATCCTCATTTCTATCGGCAACAAGCTTAAGAGGATTGTCCCAACCGAAGAACCATTATCTCTATCATCATCATCATCATCATCATCATCCTCTTCAAACTCAACAAGATTTTCAAGGTCTTCATTTAGAGAATCAAAATCATTCTCGGTATCTTCAGCATTTCTGGTTGATTTATTCTCAATCAAGCTCGAGCTCTCGACTGTTAGAGGATTCCTAAGAGTGGTATATTTTCCAGAATGGAAAAATGGGAAAGTGGATTTTTCGAAAAATGGATCGTGGGTATTGGGAAGCAAAGACCGAAGAGCAGTTCCGTAAGGAAGCAATAGAAACTGAAACAGAATGTGAGTTAGAGCCATAGCTCCCACCACAATAAGCCATTTTCGGGTTTCCATTTGCCTCGGTTTACTCAATCAACTAACTCAACATATTAATCATTGGAAAGAACACAACTTCATTCATCAAATCTGCACAGTAACATCAAATTGAGTAACAGAAAACTCAAAAGCTACAGATAAATACGTATTTATGCAAATTCCAGATACAATATTCAATAACTGCTATGAACTTTAAACTGAAAATTCAAAGAAAGGGATTCACATTGACAAAAAATTCAACTCAAATAAACCTAAATTTAAAGCAAAACTAAAGAATTTTGAATGATTAAGAGATACCCAGAACATAAAAACACAAATAAATCACGGAATTGATGCAAAATTAGCCTTTTTTTTGCAAATAAACTGAAAGAACAAAGCTCAATCAAGATCAAAAACATACCACAGAATAAAAAACGAAGAAAACCCATCACTCAAAAGCAAAAACTTTAAAGAATTTTGAATGATTAAGAGATACCCAGAATATAAAAACACAACTAAATCACGAAATTGATGCAAAATTAGCCATTTTTTTGGCAATGAAACTGAAATAATCAATCTCAAGCAACATCAAGAATTCACCACAGAATCAAAAACTGAGAAAACCCATTACTCAAAAGCAGCAGCAGAGCAAGAACAGCAGAAAAATGGGGAATAAAACGGAAGATTCCATTACCTAAGCGATAAATTGAAGAAGGAGACGCTGATGGGGACTGAAATGCAATTAAAGGAAGCTTGAACAATTGGGCAATTGGGTTTCTTCTATTTGTTTAATCTGAGACAAAAAATAATGAATTGCCATTAAAGAATCAAAAGGAGTGAGAGTATCTTTTGTCCACTAGCGTTGTTTTTCTACTGTATTTAAGTGAGTGAAAGAAGAGCACAGTACACTATGGAGATTCTGAAAATAGCCATTAATATCGTCTGAATTGTGATACGGCGCCGTATCATGTTGTATTGAATTGCAACTTGTTCAATTATACGTGAAGTGATTGGTTTTTTATATTTCATAATTGATAAACTAACTTTCTATAGAGGTGAGTGAAATCGAATCGAACCGAATTGTTTCAATTAAATTATTGAATTTGATTATAATTTTATGAAATATTAAATTTTTATTATAAATTTAATATAAAAATGACTGCAATTATGTTTCATTTGAATTCTATTATAATTTTTATTCGGTTTGGTAAAATTTATAATGTAAATTTGATAAATTAGTTGATCCAATTCGATTTGATTCGATTCGAATAATTGAATGCTCACCATTAACTTTTTCTGGAGTAGCTATGCCGAAGCCATTAAATACTAAAATCTCTTTACAATGACATTTCATGGCATAAAACTACTAAATATAAGATTGATTTTTTTCATAATTTCTTTATACGCATAAAATCTGTTTTAGAATCAGTGAAAATGTTTAGATAGAGTGAGTGTTTGCATCTAACTTTCATATCGATTACATATAATGTACTTACTCATAATCATTGATTAATGTAAATTTCCGCGTGTGACAAAACCAGAAAAGTGGAGTACTAAATCACGAAACGATACCGATTTTTCAAATCTCGAATTGGATCCACATACCGAAAAGGAAAATTCAGAAAACAACTATGATACACTACTCGCACATTTCTCTAACTTTGCTGATATTTACCACCACTAGATATAACCAAATTGCACAATTGGATTCTTTATAAGGTACATTTTTTTCATTTCATAAGGTATAAAAATTAAATGTCATACTGTTTGTACCAAAATGCAAAAAGAAGGTAGGAAACTGATTCTCGTGTTGCTACTACTTTCATTTGTTTCGAAAAAAACTAGACTTGAAACAGTCAATGTTGTCTATTAGCAAACCGATTTTGTACTTTGTGTATGTTGAGCAAACTGATTTTGTATTTTGTCTATGTTGCAGCCATAAATGGTGTATATTCTACAAGAAAACAGGTGCGAAACTCGGTTTGTTAAGCTTTTGTTTCTCGCTAATTCTCGACACTACATAATCCAGTGCCGAATACAGTTAAATCAAACAAGATGAACTTATGAAGCTAATAGCATAAGACTAAGGAAAAAGTACAAGAAAACCGAATTCATGACAAGGCACTAATGAACTATGCTCAATGTGTTGAAACAAATAGTACAAAAGTTCGATAAAAAAACAAAGAAACAAACACTCAAGATAACTCTCCCAACTTTTTTTTACCGTTGGACTATTTTCTTCCAAAACCAATGATTTTCCCATAGGAGATAGATCTCCTCGATCGGGACTTGCTTCGTCTCGGGCAAGAAAAAGTAGATAAAGAGGCTCATGAGGAAAATCAAAGGGGCAAAAAGCAAGAAAATACCGAACTTGAGATGGCACAACGATACTAGAAAACATTGTGCTACAATGGCTGTGAAGATCATGTTGACACACACCACAAAGCTTTGGCCAGCCGATCGGGTCTCGAGTGGAAATAGCTCGCTCGGGACTAGCCACCCGAGCGGGCCCCACGACCGCCCGTAGGCCAACACGAACAGGCAAATGAAGACCACGAGGAAAATCCCGGTCCCTTTTGGGATTGTTTTTCCACCCCCGAATTCGACGGCTAGAGTTATGCCCACCGATACCTGAAAAGCAAAACAAAATTACATCATCAAAATAAAAATAGCTTGCTGCATCAGTAGCTACCCGAACTTGTCAATTTGAAAATACATGAGTTTGTTTCTTTAAGTGACACCTGCCAGTTTTCTAATTGAATGAAACTAATATATTTTTTGAGGAGCTACGAATGCATTAGGGAAAAAAAATAAAAAATAAAAATCCGAACTTCAATATGGGTAACGTTGAACAAGCTTTATTTTTTTTTTCCTTGTCCCAAAAAGATCTATTTTGCTTTTGTTTTCTAAAACTGTACCAGTTACTTCTTAAGTAACTCATTTCATTTTCCGGTTGAGCGAGTAAAATGACATACTTTTTGGAAAGCTACTAATCACGGTAAATAAGGGAAAAAAACCCGAATTTCAACATGTGCAAAGTGAAAACAAAAGATATTTTCTTACCATGACTATGAACATTTCGGCCCCTGCTTCGAGGAAAAAAGCCCGTCGACCAAACTTATCAATAAGAGCCATCGAAATCAACGCCCCGACAACAAGGGCAGCATTGGTGATTACAGCCGAATACAAAGCCGCATTGTTACTAAACCCCAAGCTCTGAAAAATCACCGGGGCATAAAACAAAATCGAGTTATTCCCTGTAAGTTGTTGAAAAGCCGGAATGCCAATCGCCCCGATAATCAACTGAGGCCGATTTTTCCTTTTGAGCAAATTTCGGAATGGGTTTTTTATTGCCTTGGCAGCATTGCTCGCATCGACAATGTCAGCAAACTCCGCATCGACTTGCTTAGTACCCCGGATTTTTTCTAACACTTGTCTCCCTTCGTCCAATTTTCCCCTCTCGATGAGACTATTTGGAGTCTCGGGGAGGTAAATTCCCCCGATGAACATTATAGTCGCGGGAAGTGTGGCTAACCCGAGAGACAACCTCCATCCCCACGGGTGAATTTTTTCGGTTCCATAGTTTATAAAAATTGCCACCAAAATTCCCAAACAAGTCGCTAACTGAAATAACTGATTAACTGCCCCCCGTATTTTAGCAGGGGCCATTTCGGACAAGTACAGTGAGACCGCCTGGTTACCAAACCTGATCCCACCGCCTAGAAAACACCGCCCTACGATCAACATGGGGATGTTTTTTGCAAAGGCATTGAAAAGCGCACCAATAAAAAAGCTGACCGACCCGACCAAAATGGTTATTCGCCTGCCACGTGTCCTCGTGACATAGGACGCCCCGAACGTGAAAAAAAGGCTGCAAAGTAGAGAGAGGAAGTGAAGAGTGTGAGTATTTGGTCATCATATTTACAATAATCGGTTTCTTGGAGATGTGCATGTTTTTTTTGATACACGTGGGAAAAAATTCTTTGAGAAAATCGTCCATCGATGTCACTCCTCCTAAAAAATCGAAACCGAATCAAAAAAAATTTCAAAATTTTTTTATCGGAAAAACAAAAATGTAACATATATATCGATATTACCTGAAACTCCTAGATCATACCCGAACAATGATCCACCTGAAGCAGCGACAATGCAAGCGAATATGAAGTAACCGGTTATTCGATACTCGTAAAGTTGAGCCCTTTTCTGGTCTACACCATCTGTAAATCCTCCACCAGCGATTTCTCTTCAAGTTTTCTTGCTGTAGCTATTGAGTTAAAGAAAAAGAGAAATGGAGTTGCAGAACTAACATATGTGAATAATAAGTGGCTATAAAATAAAGTCTCTTATTTTTTTTTTAGTGGGTTACTTTTGTTACACATTTATTTTGCAAGAGAGCGGGTCAAGTGGTAACAAAAGAAGATTATTTTGTTGAAGACAATCAGATCTGAGTTAGAATTTCACGAATAAATATTTCAAAATTTACCTGATTCTATAGGATTGTAAATTTTAACAGAAGAATTTTTGGTGGGATTTGGTTGATTAAATTGGATATGGATTAGATTAGATAATAGGTAGTAATTTATATTTCCAAATGTGGATTTTTTGAAAAATTATTTCCATCTTTAAATGGATAATGATTGTGATGTGTGTATAGCTAGATAAGTTTTGTAATTTCCATTATCGTGTTTTTTTCTTCACTCATCTAGTAATTCTTTGTACATGAATTGCTAACAAATTATTATAATTTATTTGTACACGATTCATTTACTTATTTGCAACAAAAAAACTTATATTATCATGTATAGAGTGGTAAATTAATTATTATTTTTTAAATAATTATATAAATCATGAAGAGTCTGAATTTTGAACCTAAAACCCTCAACCTCCACATTGAAAGGTAAACCAAATGAACGAACATCCAATTGATAGTTCTAAATTAATTATTATTGTACATCAAATCATTTAATATCAAATTTAGATTTAAACAAATATTAAGTTTATGTGGTTATAACATATATACATCTATCAGCTTGTGAAAACTTGTTCACAAGCCTCTCATTGAGTTTTTATTGAAAATGTGCATGGATTTGTCAATAAATTTGTAATAAAAATTGTTTGGGAGTTTCATCTTTCTCAAACTTTATTAATTTACATGTCGATCCCAATAGTCATGTTATTAAACGACTCATTCACTAGTCCAACTGAATTTTTAAGGAATTTGAATTCTCTGTAGTTGGAAAAAAAATTGCAAATAAAATTAAGCTCATCAAAAGCATTCATTTTATAATGACTAGATTTGTTCAGCTTTGATATACTAAAAAAATATTTTTTAACAATTATATCTTTCTCCTTCTTATCCTTTTCCGCTTTTAAGTGCTTAAATAATGAGTGACTCCACTTATTTATGACTCCACCAATCAAACCATACTTGTGTGTATGCTTTTTCACCTAATTTATACGAGTAATATGTTAAATTTTTCATGAGTTAAATTTGTGGAGAATCATGAAAATTATCTAGGTTTGCATTCTATAATTCGTCACTAAAAAAAAAAGAAATATTCAATTTTCTTCTTGAATGCACTTCTAAAAAAGTATGTGGTTGGTCTAGAAAGAAATTTTCTCAAAGCGGAAAATAAGTTTTATTAAAGTCTTTGGCCCAAGCTCTACCGACATATGCTATGAATATTCACTCCCCGAACATGCGATTAGTTCCTTGGAAAATATATTTACTGACTTTTAGTGAGGGGAAAGGAGAAAATACATTGGCAGAGTTGGAGTAGAGACTTTGCCTCAGATTCTATCAAAAATAGAATTACCTTGGATTTAAGCATGGGGATTGAGTTCTTCCCCTTTCCTTTCCACTCAAAAAACTCCATCCAAACACACCCTTAGTTGGCTGAAGATTCTGAACTTCCATCAACTGATCATAGAGATGGATGTCAAAAACATAGTTAGTTATCTAAATTTTAGAGTTAGTATTTTTCTTCTACCCAAAAAAAAAAGAGTTAGTATTTTATCTACTGGAGGGAGTTGTTTTGAATGACTGTTTAAACAATATGGCTAGTAGTTTGGAGAACATTAAATTCTTGTACATCTCCAATTTGTAATTCAGTTGGCACATAAGTTAATCTATGTAGCTGATTTTTTGACATGAAATTTTGTTGATCTCTCATTAGTAGAAGTAATTTTACCAAAAAGCAGTGATATAAAATAAATTT
Organism: Euphorbia celastroides; assembly: GCA_948291685.1. Lineage (NCBI taxonomy): Eukaryota > Viridiplantae > Streptophyta > Magnoliopsida > Malpighiales > Euphorbiaceae > Euphorbia > Euphorbia celastroides. Next base: position 4,367 of record CAOJBJ011439415.1, on the reverse strand, counting down.
TCTTCTACCATGTGTTATCATTAGGCCTGTTCGCGGGTTTGCCGGCCCGCCCAACCCGCCTGAACCCAAAGCATTTGGGATGGGTTTTGGACTTCATATTTGTGAATCTTTTTGGCCCGACCCGAACCCAATAAAGCCCACATCATAAATAGATCGAGGTTGGGATTAGGTTGAAATCCCAATGGGTCGCCCGACCCGTATAAGTTTTTCATAAGATAAAGTTTTTATATAAACATAGTGTATAATTCTTAATAATCTAATGTAGAAAATGAAAATATTATTGATAAAACATGATTTCTTGCATTATTATAGGTAAAAGTAATGTATTTTTCATTAAATATATACATTTACATATAAAGTATTTATAATATATTAAATTTATAATAAAATTAATGTAACATTATTGTGATGCTTTTTACATTTTTTATTTTTTGAACCCGAAACCCGGTCCAGTCCAATCCGAACCTAGCCCAATCCAAGCACGAAAAATATTTAAGCGGGTTGGCCCAGTTTGGAATTACCATTCTTAATGAAAAGTTCGCCGGACCGGACCCGAACCCGACCCAACCCGGCCACGGACAGGTCTAATATCATTAATATCATTTAGGTGAAAGTAATAATGAACTTCTATTTATATACTGACATTGTATTATTGCTGACCGTGAATTTACTGTATAAGTTGTATACATGCTCATAATTAAGTATATGAAGATGAAGATGCAACTTTCGGTTCATTTATCCTACGCCAGATGTACAGGAGATTCCCTCAAGTTGTAAATAAAAGCTTATTATTTCTTTCAACTTTCAAAAGCTTTATTACTTTTTTAAATTTAGTTTTTTTGTTTTTTTTATGTTCTTAATGCTAAGGAGGGTAATATATATATATTTTTTTTGCCAAATTTAAGGAATCTCCTATACATTTCACCATGAATTTACCGTATAAGTTGTATACATGTTCATAATTACGTATATGAAGATACAACTTTCGGTTCATGTATATTCTTCATATCTGAGAAAAAGAAGTGATCAATTAAAATAAGATTTTCACTGAACATTTTATAAAATATTAATTAGTAACTGTATGTGAAACTTTTAATATATGTTGTTAACTAAAAGATATTTAACATTTGTGTATCAAAAAATATTTCACATTCTAGAATGTGAAATATTCGAGTGCCCACGACTTTTTTTGTTTAATAACTATATAGTTATTAAACAGAAAAAGTCGTGGACACTCGATGACTAGAAGTAAATGCACAATCGGAAAAAAAACTCAATCCTGAATTCCATTTAGAATTAACAATTTCAAACAAATCCAATCATATATATAATAAAAGTAAAGAAGTAATCAAAGATTATTTTGTTCTTATAGCTTTTAAGTTATTTTGTTTAAATAAATAATTATCCAGTAGGGATAATTAAGATAAATAAAATAACTTATTACATTAAAATGTTGGTAATTAAACTTTAATTTTATTCTCTTGATTATCTTTAATTTTTTTAAATTCTACTTAAGAAAATTTCTAAATTTTTATAATAATTAATTACTCATTTTTATGAATAATAATGGAGTATTTTTCATTATTTGACATCAAGTGAATTCAAATGATTTAACCGAGCATTGCTCGGGAACTAAGCTAGTTCATATTATATGCAAAATCTAAAAAATTATATAAACTGAATTGAATTTATTTAAGAATTGACATTCATCAAACATAAGACCTCGATCATACATATATTTTGAGCAGGCTAAACCTGATTCAAATCAAGCATCACCCATGCGATGCACGGATCAATCACTAAAATTTACTCGATTTAATGATTAAGAAAATTAGATAAGTAAATAGTGTTTAAACATTTAAAAAATCAAAATTAAATCAATATTGTATAACTTTATCTCTTAACTTTTGGGTTTGATGCAAAAATTTTTTTTTATAAATTTGAATTTTAAATTTTTTAATAAATTATATAATCATTCCCTAACTTTTTGGATTTAATGTACTCTTCTTTTATTAATTTTAGAATTTTAAAATTTAATTAAATATTTTTATGAAGTTTAAAATATTTTTAATTTTAAATAAATATATAAGAGTAAAAAGAGTAATTAATTACTTTCTTTACTTTTATTATATACATGATTGGTACATATATGATAAACCTAATAAGTGCATGAAATTCACATTGCAAATAAATAATACAAATATTAAAGAAAAACAAATAGAAAAAGTTGCTTCGTTGAAAAATTCTACCACTCTCTCTGCTCTGTACCCAAAAGATCATCTCCTTCGCCTTCTCCCTCTGTAGAGGATCTCTTAATCAGGTATCTTTCCTCTTTCACTTCTGTTCTTCATCCAATTGAGAAATTTCTACGCTTTTTGAGGTTTTCTCAATTGAATTTGCGAAGTTTCGATTATGATTTCATGTGATTGTTTTCGAGTTAGAAATCGATTAGGGAGCTGATTCTGAGTTCCAATCGCGTTATGCTTGTATGCGTAAGCTCAATTTCTGTTTTGTTTTGTTAATTTTGATTTTGTCTGCTGTGTGTTAGTTGAAGGTGAGCAGATCTAGGTTAATTGTTGTTGAATTTGGGGAAATACGATCTGAAATGTGGGGATTGTTTTGTTTGTTTTTCTTTGTTTTTCTTTGGATATAATTTTCAGTTGGTTGAACAATAACAGATGTTTCTATTTATGGGGTTGTGATTTTGGGGGTCTGGGTTTTCTGTTCATGTGCTGTTCTTACAACTTACTCGGGAAACAAAGATGTTGCTTAATTTGGGGTTGGTCTAGTGCTCATTTTAGTACTCAAACTTGTCCCAAAAAACCTGTAACTACCCCAACTATTGGAGTGACCTTGTAGGTACCTCAACTTTCAAGAAGTGAACCAGTTTACTACCTCAATGCCTCATGCCAACATTTGGTTAGTTTAGCTTTTGAAAAGATGTCAATTTTTTTTATTTTTCTCTCTCTTACCAGAAGTTTACACTTGGCAATAAGGTAGTAAAATGATGCACTTTTTGAAAATCGAGGTAACTACGGGGTCACTTCAATAGTTAGAGTAGTTGCGGGGTTTTTCAGGACAAGTTTGAGTACCAAAATGAGCATTAGGCCTTTGGGGTTTTATTTCTGTTCTTGCTGATGGACGTGAGCTTTTGTGGCTAGAAATGATCTGCTTACCCTCCTTGATTTGCAGGACATGAGTTTGCTTTAGGAGTTCTATTTTCCTTTCTTTTTGAGTTGTTGCTTTCTCGACCCAAAATGTCTTTATCTCGATGGGGTTGAAATTGTTTGCTGCCACGATTGCCTAACTATTTAATTGAGTGAGCTATTGCCGGTCATTTTGTTAAACTTTTGTTTCTCTACTATTCCTGCTCTTAACATTATAGTTAGAACAATTATTTTTCACTAAATGCAGCATCGACTGTTTATATTCCAGGTTACTGGGAGATGTTTAGCTCCTCTTTCTCGAGCTTCTTGTAGAGGTAGTTTATTCAAAGTTGGAAATCAGGTCGTTCCCTAGTTATTAAGGCGCGCCTCAGGCGAGGCGACAGCCTTGTCGCCTCGCCAACGTAGGGGCGCCTATGTGTCCCTCAGGCGCGCGCCTGAGTGCGCCTTTTTTGTGCGCCTCAGTGCGCCTCAGGGACACTTGAGATTTTCAGGGTTTTTTTCAAAGTGTTCTGCCTAAATTGAGTCACATACCAAGTTTTTTGGTTGTCTAATTCATCCTATTTAAATCAATAAAGAGGCTACAATTCTAGCTTAGGAAGCAATATTTTCATGGCTAATAGTAAGGATAATTTGTAATTGCTTTTTCCATAATTAGTGTCTAGTAATCAATGAGTAATATTACTTTCCATATTGTTAATGCTGCTGATTTAACTCATTTAAGAGCTTTTTTAGTTTAGGAAGCCACAATTTCGTAACTGATATGAAGGAGATCATCATAAATTACAATAAATTTGTTTCCAAATGAGTTTCGAGCAATTAATAAGTAAATTTTGTTTTCCATATTATTGTTGCTGGTTTCTTCTTTAATATATTTTATTTTCTTTCTTTATATTTCAAGGAGATATTTTCTAGCTTTCCTTGTTAGCTCTTTCTTTAAGAGGGTGATTTTCTACTTTTTGCTGCATTTTGTAAGTAAATATCGTTTCCTTGTGTTGTTCGTCTTTCCATATAGCAGATTTTTTCCAACTGATTCAATTGAGAGAGATTTTCTAGCCTTCTTTATCTTCTTCTATAAATCTTAATTCTAATTATGATTAAGTTAATTTATGCTGCAAAATAGAATTAACTAGGGAATAAAAGGAATAATAATGGAAATCGGTCATTAATTTCGCAATATATCTGGAGTCAAATAAATGCACT
>CAOJBJ011437808.1:0-20866 GCA_948291685.1 Euphorbia celastroides | reverse complement strand
CATGAGATCGAGTCCTAAAATACAACTTCTCTATCCAGACAAACGTTGCTGTTCACCTAGTGAAACCTTAAATTGACTTCGAGCAGGATACCATCCATAATGTCGCGTTATTGCAGCCATTGCTAATTTTCCATATCCAATTGATAAAATTTCCTCCAGTAATTAACCCTACCTAATTTCATCTAGATTTTTCACTCTGGGAGCATAATATCTCCCTCTGCCAGAGAAACGATTCTACTTAAGCAATTATTGTTAAAGAAGATACCTCGCACCAACATAAACCATTACAATTGAAACAAAACGAGAAAATAAAGATGTCAAATTGCAATAACAGTATTAACACTACTGTCTCCATGCATATGATAATGTTCATTGAAGAAATCCAACTTTATGATATGAGGTCAGACCATTGAAGAAAAATCACCTGGTGCTGGTGTATGATGCGAATCATAAGCATGAGGCCTATGGCATCATGACAGTTTGGTAGTATTGAATTGAAGTGCTCATCAACAACGGCAAGAGGACCTAATAATATTTCATTAATGAAAAAATGAATTGAAGTGCTCGACAACAGCCGTAAGAGGTGCTAAAAATATTTCATTTATGAGAAAACATACAAAAATATTTGAGAAACACACAATTAAAGCACACTGACAATCTTGATGTTATGTTTTTGATAAACTTATGAGAATCGAAATCACCACCGGTCCACCACTAACTAAAAGTCATTCACTGATTTGAAACTTCAGGTCTTGAATACAGGGGAGGATAGTGCACCTCAGTTAAAATTAATTCCATAAATCAGACAAAATTTGACACTCATTCAGCTTCAAATGAAATCCTTCACAATTACCTGTAAAAATTTCATGAAATATGGACTCTTCTGCAAAGAAATCATCACAAAAAAGATATCTGCAGAACAGAAAAATGTGGAAGCACATACTAGAGGACTGAGAATCTTTCCACATGTACAGAAGGAGAGAATAATAAGTTATATAGGGTGGCACTAGCATACTCAGATGTGGCAGTATCCATTAGCAACTTGTGTAAACTTCGGAACAGGACCTCATAGGGATATTTCTGGGAGCTGGCTTCAGCTATGTGAGGGATCAGTGCTGGTTGATCAATTTCCTGAGACCATAAAAAGTGAAGGATGCATCAATTTGTAATGAATACATTATCTGAAATCGTTATCTTTCTGTTCTTCCAGTAAAAATAACAGGACATTTACACATTAAATGTTTATAGACATAAACCAAATGCAAAGAAAGAATCCAGTAATCTGCAGATCATTTTTGTTTAAAATAATGAACGGAAATCTTCTAGTCAATGGCTTTTTTTCTCATAATTACAACAAAAGCTCCTTGCTTAAATAAACCTCTTTTGACAGACTCAATTCCTTCCACAAATTCTATGCTCCTCACTATCTCATTCCAGATAAAAAAACATCCTTAAAACAAGAAAAGATGTCCATCCAGAACCATATATAGCATGTACCATTATAAGATTCAATGCGAACAATAAAAAGAGTAACAACTTATTAATCTAATTGATCAACTGCCAATCAAGGGGATACAAATAGAGTAACATTTGACTGTGCCTATAGAGTATATTATATTTTACAGTCTTAATTAAATGTCAGCTAAACAGAAAACTAGGATCCTAAGAGTCAAAGTCCAAACTACTTGCGAAATGTTGGCAGAAAATGAGTCCGATACTCCAATCTACAGCACAACATACGAATGCTCTGGCATGAACTTAAAGAAAATGGTACAGAAATCACTTATATATACTTAAGAATTACATGGTGTAATTCCATCAATTTGAATATAAACTAGGACGTAAAGTTGCTTCAATTATGTACAGGTCAATAGTGATGGTACCAGAAACAAGATTAGCTCAAGAAAATGTCTCGCAAAAGAAAAGGAAGATGGGAAGGAGAGCAACACGTGCTCGAAGATTCATAATCAAAATCATTAATCAGACGAACTAGTAGCTAAACAGCAATATTCTATGATGAATTAGGAAAAACAAAACCTTCAAAATGCTTATCCTCCCCCCTAGTGCAAAAACAGCTGACCGATTCTTTAAAGGTTCCCTTGCTCTAGAGAAAAGACCACTGCCTCCAGTCTCCACACCAATCAAGTCACTAGATGTTGCGATATCTAACTGTAACTTCTCTAGTGCTTGAATGTAAGCACGAAAATGTGCACTCAAAACCTGCAAAGTAGCAGAATATGTAGGTTTTCTCTGGTATGATAAATCAAATTAACATTATTCTAAAATACATATAAATTTATGGTGTTGTCTTACTTGAGTTCAGGATAAACAAGATAAAGTTTCTGAAAATTGGTTCTTGATAATTGAAGAGTATTTTCTGATTCCCAATTGTTCTACTTCACTCATGAATTAAAGTATATATATGGGGATAACCCACATGAACTTATACCATTTTATACAAAATCATTTCTTCAAAAGAAGGGAATACTGGAATTTGGAATGATATTAAACAGAATTTCTCAAATCTTATCCCATATTTTTGTCAAAGATATGATTTTAGTTCTCAAGTTTACCTTGTTCATTGTGTCGATGTACGCACCACGAACTTCGATATATATCTCCTTTCCATGTTCCTTGAGGAAGGAAATGACATACCTAGAGTTTCACGTAACCATGTAGTAAGCATAACTATTGATGGCATTAAATAGTTGCAGGGTCCAAGTTACAACTATTATGTATTAAGTGAGCGCTCAATAATGCAAGGCGTAAAACGTGAAACAGGGATAATATAAGCTAAACCTACATGATAAAAAACTATGAATAATCACAACAAGAGATGAATAATTTACATCAACAATGTCCAAATTCAAATAAACATAAAATGAAGATACTTATAGACCTTAAAACAATTATCAAACTCATGATAATAATATCATTACAGAAACCATAATACTTACTCATCATGAACCTCAGGTACTGTTCGTTATTATTATAATGAAATTCAACTTACTCTTCAATGTCCTCACTTCTTGACATTTGTTATTTTCTTTCAGATTGTAGTCTTTAAACTTAACATGGTATGAAAGCCAAGTAATTCTAGATTTTACAATCTGTTTCCCTTTTTTCTCTTTTCATTGTCAACATTTCCTCTCGTTTCAGGCATTCCTGCCTCCAAAGAGCAATATAATCTGAGTTCTCTGGTTCAAATTCTTTATTTTTCCTCCTTTTCTGTTTGTATTCTTCCTCCTTGCTCGGTCATTTACCGTAACTTCTTTTCCATTTTCCAGAATTCTAGCCGTTGTATTAATGGGAGCTTTGGGTGGACAGATTCTTTCATTGCAGATAGCCGTAATGTTTCTCGTTCTCTTCTTCTTTTTGAAATGTTTCTTAATCTTGTATTTGTGATTCTTCAGTTTGAGTTGAGCTTATGGAATTGGATACTTCAAGTACTACCCTATATGCAGTGTTATTAGCAATGGTTGGGATGGGAGTTTCCAGGTTGGATTGCAAATTGAAGTCTGCCAAGGAGTGATAATTGTGCATCTCAAATTTAAATCCAGTTCTTGCAATAGATCGATAGTTTCTTGAATGTTTTATTTAATTCTCTGAGCATCACCTTCTTCGTCATCTATAGCTGGAGTTACGAGTTTTTATTGATTTGTTTCAATTAGTTTTGCTTAAAATTTGGGTTTATTATATAAGCTTTGCACCAAGCTTGAGCATGTATGGTCTACTATGAGGGGCGTGTTAGGAAACATAAAATAGCACTAATTAGGAGATTTAATTTCTCAGAGAAACAACAGGTGAAACAGTTAGGATTATTTTGATTATGTTTCCTTTGTAGCACTATATTACTAAATATATTTATATGCCTTGTGTATCTATCAACAAAATACAAGAAAGAACACTCAAAATGTAGTCTCTAAACTTAGAAGTTAACATATATAGATACCTTTCTAAACTATACAGACTACACTAAAGTGCTGGCTCTAACAAGAAATTAAACATTGTGCTTTTTTTGAAGGATGAAGTAAACGCTGCATTTATTACCTTAAATGGGTGACAGGGATCCTCTCGTAAACATCCCCATCTAATGTCTAGCAATAATAGTCACTAAATTGCTTCTCTTCCTTTTGGTTCAATACTAAACTCTTGATTAATTAAATTTATAAAAACAAAAGATAATAGAAGGCAAATGGTAAGATGTCCTGACCAACAATGGCAGTTCACATGCAGTATACACATATCTAGGAAAAGTGAATACTTAATATGTAATATTTAATTAATTACTTTTATTATTCATTATGATAGCCACAAAACTTAAACAATCATAAATTCATAGTAAAACAACACCACAACTAAATGCATTTTAGTTAAATGGTCCGGATACTTGGAAGTTTAGCAATTTTACGACTTTATATTTATATTTAGCAAATAAACAGCCAAAAGCTAGAGGAAAAAACTAGAGAAGTTTATATATTGTATAAGGGTCCGGCCTGTCAGGTTTTCCCCAAAAAATGTTCATCTGAAGCCCAGCCTAGCCCCCACAACATGTTTAGACTTGGGCTTAGGGTGGGTTTGGGTGAATACAGTACAATATAAATAAGATCAAGGCAAAAGCAAATTTATATTCTATTTACCAAACTATAAATAATATATAAATATACCCAAGCAACATGAAATCAAAATTCTACAAGTTAATACATTATAACTTGGTAAAAAACAATCCATACACATCATTTGGTTAATATATTATGTATAAGTAACATTATAATATATATGTTTTATTTTAGTAAATAAAATAGTCGGTTTGGCCTCTGTAAGACTACCGTATAAATACAGTTCCCCAGCCCTATTTTAGCAGGCTTTTGTGGGCTCGGGTTGGGTTGGGCTGGGCTGGGCTGGAACTACAGCCACTTAGGCACGGATTTGGATGAATTCTCAGACCCACAAACAGGTCTAGGAAAAATCAAAATAGTCATCCAAAACTCCTGCTTCACAACCTAACTCCGAAAGCTATGTAAGAACAATAATGCTCAATGAATAGAATAGATACAGCAGATTAATGTCTTCAAATCAAGGAATGGTTTACTAATAGTAGGTGTAATAATTATAAACCATAACAACTAGTTAAAAGAAAACCAATAGGTGCAAACCTTAAATAGCAAATAAACCCCTACCATTATCCAGTTATAAACATTCAGATGGGAATGTGGATGAAACAAATAGACACTATTAAGTTATTGAAGAAACTCACTTGTATTTTAAGAGAACACTCTGTTGAAGAATTTGAATATTTGTTTTGGGCTTTCTCAATGCATGTAGCTTCTGGACAATGAAATCAAAGACCTGAGAAAAGGATATTATGAGTACTGATTAAGCAACCAGAATTGTGTAAAATATTATTGACATGGAATTCGATATTATGCATGACGGACTTTATCAAAAGCAACAACTAGAAGTTAAAGAGTATCTGCAAATCTCATGTGAATGACGTAGCATTTCCTGCAGCTAAGAGGATGCTCAACTATTTAGCAGTGAGAAAAAGAAGTATAGAAAATCTGAGTCAAGCGGATGAGCTGAGAACAAACTCATAATGTATCTGGTAAATACAAAGATCAAAATTAAAGAACATTGCTATATTTAAGGATCAGTTTAGCAAATAGTGGTGATGAAATCAAAGACCTGAAAGAAGGATATTATAAGGACAAACTCATAATATCCATTGTTTCAGGTCAGTCGAATCAAAGACCTGGAATAAAGATATTATGAGTACTGATTAAGCAACCATGGTCATGTAAAATATTATTGACATAGAATCAGTATTATACATTCGGGACTTTATCAAAAGCAACAATTAGAAGTTGAAGAGTATCTGCAAATGCTCAACTGTTTAGCAGTGAGAAAAAGAAGTATAGAAAATCTGAGTCAAGAGCATGAGTTGTAAACAAACTCATAATCTATCTGGTAAACACAAAGGGTCTGTTTGGCATTGCTGTCAAAGCTGCTGTCTCTAAAAGTTGGTCTAACTAACTTTTTATATAACCTCATTTTTAGGATTTTGACATTGCATTTTGATCCTTTATATCAAAAATTTGAGAACTGCCAAAACAGCTTTCCTAAATCTATAATCTGCTGCTTTTAGGGAAAGCTACAGAATGGAGCTTTCAGGGAAAGCAGCTTGGGAAAGCAATCCCAAACAGGCCCATTAAAGAACACTCCATATTCAAGACGGCAAAAGAAACTTTTTTTAGCTATGCAGTATTAACTCTTATTTCGTCATTTCTATTCATGTATACATCACTCAAATCAAATAATATTAGCAGACTACGAAACAATAAATGAATACAATGACATATTGACACTGAAACAAGTAAAAGCAGAGAATTTTAGTTTATGTATTATTTCAACTACAAATTCTCTTTGATTTCACTAAAACTTATGTTCTAGGACTTGCTTGTTTATTACCTTAGTTTCTGTTTGAGACTTTGAGTAGTATTTTTTATTTCAAAATTTTAAAATATATTAGCTAATTCGCACCTGGTGTCATGTCACTAGATCGCGTGCCTCAACCCCCTGCGCCCGTAACAACTATGCATAAAAGCTAAATGTTTTTACAGTTCTTCTGAAAAAACCCCTAAACACAACAATCTGAGCTCACAAATTGGTCACAATTTAAGCTAACGGTCTTTTTTAGAATACTGTGACTTAGTTGACAGTAAAAAAACGATAAGATACTCTCTTTTCCCGAAAAGATAGCCAGTCTATTTTCCCTTATGGTGCATCCAAAGTTATAATTCAGTCTCGATTTTCATTGGACTTGAGCCTTTAGTTTCTCAACATGTGCCTACTTAATGAACACTAGCATTAAATAATTCATAAGAATTAAAAAATAGTTTATTTCTACTTGGAACTGTAAATTGACCGTCAGTGTCAAGTTTGAAGAGAAGCAGTTAAAGAAACTAATGTATACAAATTCTTCCGCAAATTAAACTATTACCAACTGCATGTATAGCTATGTATGGTTAAACTGGACAATAGATTCAAAAATTATGAGATGAGAAAACAAAGACATCTTAAAGAATCGATATAAACTTCACATTCAAAGAAACTAAAAGAAATATTTTACCCCCTCAGTTCAATTCTCTGAATTAGAGTTAAATTCTCAATATCCAAAGCTTTCATCAAGTCTTAAACAGTGGAAGGATTCTAGATATCATGTCACTGAAACAATAGAATGAACATACAGAATTAACCGTGCAAGTGCATATGATTTAGATATGATATTGTCAAGGAATATGAAATCAAATAAAAACTTAAAATAAAGGAATCTGATGTTCATTTTATAAACACATAATTCCAGCGATATATAACTTCTGTAAATTACCTTTGAAACAGCTTTTTGTCTCAGCTTTTCAAGCTCTGGCTGCACATCTTTCAAAGCTTTTGAGTCTTTAACCAAAGGGTCCACCTCAATGAACTTCAATTTCTTACTGAGAATCTCAAGAGTTCTCAAATATTCATCATTAACCTGAACAAAATTACAATCACTACCATGTTATCCAATGGGTTTATATCCACTTAGACTGGACGCAAATCAACAAATACCCCCATCATTCTCCAGTAAATGTACAAAAGAAGATAATTCTAGGCTTGAAGTTAAATGATGGACAAGAAGTTGAAAACAAAGTAACAAAGTATGGAGCATCAAATCGAAAATGAGGACTCATCAACAAACAAGACTAGAGTTAGATACGAGATAAGTTGACCATTACAATACATAGGTACAATAAATATAGGGAAGCTGGGTCGACAAAGCACCCCACACTCAAGCAACGTCCAAGGAACGAACACACCCTCAAGGGTGAATTGTAGGCACCCTTACCTGACGCACATGTCAATGGTTGATTTCACAGCAATAAATAAGCAAAGCTAACTCAAATAATTAACCAACAGAATGTATTTTATGGTAAGAATATAAGTATCTTATACTCCCAAAATCAGCTGACCAATAAAATTGATAAAAAAATGCTCGACAAGCAACATACCAACAAGAGATCAGTAAATTATACAATAAGTTGACTAGATAAAAGACATGCTTTCAATCCATAAGGAAACAGATCATAGAAGTAATCAATTCTGATGCTATCCACTGCAGAATCAATAAACAAAATTTAAAGCCTGTTTGAAAATTTGAAAATTGCAATAATCTTGAAACATTATCCATCATCTAGAAGATCTTGTTCTGAAACATAAGTGCTTCATTTTGAAACTCCTTCGACCTACTAAAATTCTAACTAATCCCTCAACAAAGCATACCACGCCATACAACCACAATTATTTGGGAGAAAAGCAGTAAACAATCAAATAATAAAAAACTAACGTTTTCCAAAATGGAGAAGTAGAATTCAATAGAAAACAAAAATACCTCCCCATCCACAATTATATCCACCATTCGAGGAGGAACAATAATGTCTTCAACGAATTTTGCCAATTGTGCCTCAGCAACCTAATGAAAAACACAAGTAAATTGAAGAACTGTGCAGAGGAAACATATTTTTTATGCCATGGAAGATAGAAATGAAAATATAAAAAAATGGAAGACAGGAGTAAAATTAGTAGCTAAATTGACATCTATATGTGAGCTTTCAGCTTCACACATACACATGCACAATAAAAGAAAAATTTAGCAGTTGAAACAAGCTTAATCATTTTGAGTTATGATGCTTAATCGATTGGTGAAAAGCTTTGTAGTGAATGGACAAATAATGATTGGTGCAAGCAGAGGAGAAGGCTCTTAGGGATCTTTAACCAAATGCTTATCACAGAAAAACACTGATCCCAATAGACTACAGATTAGCATTACAATCAGGATGCCTCGAATCAGTTCTTATGCAACTCAATCTGGCAACTACTAATGAATTCACATACGCAAGTGCACTCGATCTAACCAAAATATCAAACTTATAGAGCTTGGCTCCAATATCAAAATACTTGCAGTGGTCCCAAAATCTCACTTTTCACAACTCTTTTATTTCCCCTAACACTAACAAGCTTCATCCATAGTACCTCCATTTCTATAAATGATTAATTTCTCCTCCCAACAAAACTCTGCAGAAGGAAACTTCTTTCTCTCGAAACTTTTCTATCTCCCATTCAAACAACAAACTTGAGAAAGGAAAAAGAAACTAAAAAAGGGCTGATGCATTCTCTTTTCCATCTGGGTTCCATCTTTAAAATTAACAAAAGTAGCTAGCTTGGATTTCATACGAATTCATTAACCAGCCCTGTTTTGCATTAGTTTAAAATGAACACTTGCGGTCTATTTGATTTCTTCTTATACCAATAAAATCTAAAGCTTCTTATCGACACCTGAATGAAATTTAAGAGTAGCCACAACATATTCAAGTTGAACGATTGGCTTGTAACCTCCTTGTCTATTCTCATATGTAAGAAAGAGATAGAAAGAGAGAGAGAGAAAGTAAAAAGAAAAAAGTCAAAACCAGATTGGTATAGTAGTTATCATGTACCGTACAAATGAAAAAGATGCAGCAGCATGTGCTGCATCAACAATAATAAGAAACTGAGTGCTCCTAACACCTTTCCTTACATCTCGAATTGCAATTAACCATGAAAATAAGGTAACATATTGCACCCATGTCAGATAACGCTTGATTCCCAAATAAAATTCACTAGGTAATAGGAAGTGAGAGAGAAAGGCAAGATGCAAATGATGATACCTTGCGATTGTTTAATTTCAAACCCATATCCATAGAATTCTCTTGGAGAATCTTAATATCTGAACTTATAGAACCAATCTCCGCCTGCCATTCAACTTCTGAACATTTAGTAATGTAATCACAACAAGTATTTAGTAACAAGAAAGAACAAGCCTAAGAATATACTAGTAGAAATAGATAACAATTAAAGTAAACAATGAATCAAGGAACTCCATGCTTGCATAACATGTTTACATAAGGCAATTTAATGCTAACATTATATGCTTTTTCTAGCTTAAAGAAATAGTTTGATCAACTGATATATTCCAATAAAGATTCACAATTGCTTGAGCAACTCATGGATTTCAACTCACACATAGCATCAGAGTTAACCAATTAGGCCTTTGCTTGTTTCAATAAGTGATGAGTTTTTTTAACTCTTTTGTGTTACAACTTCATAGCAAAAAATGAAACTAACCAATCAACTGACTCAAAAATATGTACAATTGTTAGGTATTTGAACCTAACTTGCTTGGTTACAGATTAGGGTTGACAAAATTAGACGAAAGTTGAGGTAGAGAAAAAGAAAGAGATGAGAAACAGAGAAATTTTAGGGAGAATCAGGAATTGTTAAGAGAGGAAAATTATATTGGTATGCACTGATAATTTCTCTTCATCACAGCCTAGTATTTACCCTAAAAATGAGCATAAATAGACTAGATTCCAAATTGTCCTTGCTCCCAGTAATAATGATTAAATAAGAATTATCTCTTGGTTGAAAAACCTAATGGCATTAAAAGCCATTCCATCCTACTAATAGCTTCTAGAACATGTAAATTAAGCTGCTATTATTTCTAAAATAACCAATATCCTGATTAGCTAGCTCCTTTCTCCTCCATTCTTGACAATACCCTTCCTTTCAAAACATTATTGTCCTCAAGAATGAAAAATTTGATAAGCAAGCCATCACTCTTCTTAACCCTTCTACAATGTCGTCTTTGATGCATATTTTCTTCCTTTGCACCATTCTGATCTAGGATTTGGCCTTGAGCTAGGTGTATATGGTAGAGCATTCATCAAAAACACAAGTAACACAGTGAATGAAGAAGCAAGAATGAAAGAGAGAGAATCATGCCACACCACAAACATATGTAAGAGTAAAATATAAAGAAGAATTAAAAGCTTAGAAAGCATCTTTATATCGAAGAACAGTAGAAACTCCAATCGTGCAACCCAAATAAAATATTAA
This sequence comes from Euphorbia celastroides, assembly GCA_948291685.1. Lineage (NCBI taxonomy): Eukaryota > Viridiplantae > Streptophyta > Magnoliopsida > Malpighiales > Euphorbiaceae > Euphorbia > Euphorbia celastroides. The sequence continues at coordinate 9,898 of CAOJBJ011437808.1, read as the reverse complement.
ATTATAAATGTGCTTATGAAGGACTGACGTACCTGAAATCCACTAAGAAGAGTTTCCATCTGGGACAAGATGCTATCACAATCGCGAATTTGATCATGAAGAGATACTAGATTATCACTTTCTTTTATATAATCCTGCAAGTTCGGGTCTAGTAATCACAACAACCGCTAGCATGCCTAAAACCAAGATTCTAAACTGACACATGAAATGAAAAAGAGAAAAGGTATATTAATAGCATAAGAACATTAGCGTCATCTGAAAATTCTACATAAGCAAATCACAGCAAGAGCTAGAACGCTTCAAGTGCCAAGATGTTGTGATCATTCTATTTGAGAAAATAATTAAGAAAATTGTTGACAAATCATACTGAATAGATAGCATTATTATAAGATATTTGAGAAGATATTTTAAAGTTTACAGTAACAAGATGTAAGACTATTTGATATAGTATAAGGCATTCACTTCATAATGATCAGAATGTCAAATGCTAAAATGACATTATTCACAATAGAAAACTAAAATCTATACCATGATTATATGACCTCCACCTACTAAAGAATCATAAATACGTTAACAATAAGTGTAGTAATCATCATGTCATTATAATTGTATTTATAATGAATAGGTTTCTCCCTCTTTTACAAAGTTTATCATAACACCCACATATAAATCTTGAAGATATTTACAACAAGTGTAGTTACCTTGATGTCATTAACATAGTATTTATAATGAATAGGTTTCTCTCTCTTTTGTGAAGTTTATAAAAACAATCATTGAGTCAAGATTAAAAATCTTGCTGCAACAAAAGATTATTGCAAAACGGAAAATGTGTACACATCAGGTTGAATAATGTGATAGGATTCACAATCAATTGCACCCTATAGTGATTTGTAAATAGAGTTTGTAAAGTTGCAGTGCCATCAAATTATTCATTTTCTTCAAATGGATTCAAATAAATAAAGCAGTTTTAATTATAAATTATCACTATAACAGACTATATAAAAACAGAATGAGCTTCAAAATTACTTTGTGTGAAACTATAATTATAATAAACAATTAAAACCAACATTGTTACCATAGAGCCAATGCAGTTTCAAGCCCCTTTTCGCAATTTAAAATATCAACAAAGTATTAACCATTATAGGAAAGAGCACAAAAAATTCATACATTATACAAGCTCACAACTACATAACAGAACAAGAAGCGCATTAAGAAATGGAAGACCAAGATATGCATGCATATAAACAAATAACAATAAATATTTGAATAACCGCGATTAACTAAACAAGTAGGTCATGCACCTGAATGGAGTCTAGCTCAACTTGTCGTAAATTGTTCTCCACCCCCTTCGTGTAATCTCTTAAAGTGGTGCCTTTTGACAAAATATTTGCAACAACCTATACTTAACGGTGTTTAGACAAAGATACATATTAGAAATTTCATGGCCATTAGATAAAGGAACTTAGAAAAGGGTTCTGAAAAGCACACTCATACATACAAAAAAAAAAGTGATTGATTGATGAGTTAAATGTAAGAGCCTTTATTAAATTAAACCCTGCAAGTTTATTCAAGGATGACAATTTCCACAATTCCAAATCCGTGTACTAATGCAGCTATAAGGTCATACTAGTGTAAAATGCCCAATGGCAGTGAAATATCACATAATGCCTTAGTACTCTTTCAAAATCTTGTAAATGATACACCTTTGGTCAACATACCCAGCTAAGCACATGCACATGATTATTAGAAGAAAATAGAGAAATCAAATATCAATCACAAGTGAGCGGATATGCCCAATGATGATTTTTAAGCTGCTAGATAAATGAATTGCTTGATGGAGATAAGAACGAGTGAAGCTAATATAAAATATGCAAAAAGCCAAGCATAGAATGAATAAAAAAAAAACAAAAGTAAGCACGATACACATTCTTCCTCAAAGAGAGCAATAATGAGATTTCTAGAGGAGAATCGGATAACAAAGAATAGTGTTGGAGCAACTTACTTCGTCGTTTTTGCATTCTTCCAATTCCTGTTCGAGTCCTTCTAAAGATATATCATCGCTAAAACAGATCACAGATGAACATGAACCCAACAGCACATCATTAAGTCAGCACGCAAAGAGAAGTTGAGGATGAATAACGGCAACAGCCACTACAATAAGTACTAATTGATATGAATGTAGCCACATTACCTGCTGACATCCTCTTCCACATTCAAGTAGCCAACAAATTCCCCGACGTCAAAGACATCTTTAGGTGTATAGTCCATGCCTCTGTAAGATCAAATAGGTTTCACTCAGGAATGCGGAATAGGCTAGAATTTGCGATATCTAATGGTACAACACATAGGAGAAGGTAGCTTATTTCTTTCACTGCATTCAGAGACAAGGGAAGACAGGCCAATTTTACCTGACAGTCGACAATTAGGAATAGGCCGAAACAGTAAAATAATCACTTGAGCACTAATAATAACTGAATAGGGCGGATCTATAATTAGGAATTCAAAACTTGGTACCGACAGCGACGGAGCTTCATCGGGACATTAAAGCACTCGCCATCCCCAACTGCACCATCAATGATTTTTCAGTTCCAAACTAAACACAGAAATCATTTGTCAACAGTAAATTTGTTTCAGGAAAGCAAGGATCAACGAAATTACACTGCACCTATCAGTTTCCCAAAAATTGAATTTAGGTTTTAATTGTCAGACTTAATTAAACGCGAGAAAGCAAACAAGCAGCAAAGAGAAGGGAAATGAACGTACAAGGACGCCACTGGAAAATCTGAGAAGAACAGTGGAAAAAGGGAATAGTTTATGGGGACTGACTATACTAATTAATTATGACTGTTTTTGGCAATCCACTTTTACCTGCCTAGTTTTATTGGATTTTGCTAGCTCCTTCTATTTCAAAGAGCGTTGATCGAAAATACAGAAGAGCATTTCAACTCAGATCTAGGCAAGAAGAGTATGACGGCTGGGACCTTGATCGGAATTGAGATGCGATTGCTGCGCAGTTGGAGTTCAGATTTTGGGATGTTCCGCATCAAACAGCAGCACCGTTTACTTTAATTTGTAAATAGATTCAAAAAAATATGCAAATAGATATACATCAAGAAATTCAATTTAAACTAATTTTTTCAAAGCTGGTTCCACATATACAATATTTCGCTCAATAAGTTACATTTTCTTATGTCTTATTGCATTATATTTTCTAATTTACTTTTATATCAAATAGAAAATAAGTTAATTATTGATGAAATTTTAATTAAATAGTAAAAAAATAGTATAATATTAGTGAATAGCTTAGTTATTTTGTAGCTTAATAAATGTGTTATTGATTTTATTTATTCATATCAAAACGTCTTTTAAAAAGATTGTTGGGGTAAATTTTTCATCTAATTAATTTTCATTAGACATTTTTGGAACTCTAAATAATTAATTAATACGATTTGGAATAAGTATAGTTTAAAAATATAAATAAAAATGAATTGAAAATTATAAAATAGTTTCTTAAAGAAATAAAAGTAGCTTGAAGGATATGCAAAATAGGTATTTTCATAGGGCTTTTTACACAAATATTGTTATTGGAGACCAATCCAATTTTCATACATAAATTATTTTAAATATATATGTTTCTTTTACACTTTTACGTGATTGTCAAAAAAAGCAATGGTGCGGGACAGCATGAGACGGCTAGACGGCGAGATCCGGCAGCGGGACGGTGAGATCTGACGAGGAATGGAGCTTTTCGTCGGATTCGAGTTTTTCCGGCGAGACCCGACGAAATCGGCGACGGTGGGATACGGCAGAGAATGGAGTTTTTAGCCGAATTCACGTATTTCCGACGAGATTCCGGCGATGGCGGGCGACAAGCTGAACATTGCCAAACTGCCCAAAATCCCAGCCATTTTCGTTGGTTTTTTCAATAGATCTAATGAATAATCGTTCAGAATAGATAGCATTTGATGATTTTGGCCTTCACGTTGTATTTAAGGTTTTTGGCTGCCAAATGAATTGGTGAAAAGTAGACAGCGAACTTGAGCCAACAAGGTCCGATCTGCTCTTCAGGTCTTTTGTAGAGTATGACAAAACCAAGTTGAGGGTTCTGTGCTACTGTATTTAAAAATGAGATGAAAACCAATATATTTATTATATATAGAGTTTTTTGAAGGGGAAAGTGGCATCTGCTTGGAAAGTCAAGGCTCAATTTGGGGGGTTTTTATATATACCATGGCTTTAAAACTTGACACGTGCCCCACTACTAAGTCACATCAATTTTCAATTTCACCTTTCCCAAGATAAGAATCCCTCTTACCGCTCTCAACCATTTTTTCCGTCCACTTCTTACAGCTTCAACGTCGATTTGTCGCTCGCCGTTCTTACCCATTCTCCAGCGGCATTTTCATCCATTTTCCGGTGAAAGAATTTGTTCGCCAAAATCTAACTGAACTTCAGAACGCACCTAAGCTACGAATTAGAGGTGAAAATGGGGGATTTTCCGGTCATCGGAAAACTGCTGTTACGGAAGTACAAGAGTATGGAGCGACAAGAATCGACGAAGAAAATGGTTGAGAGCGATGAGCTGAGCCAGGATTAATTTGGATATTTTAATGCCATGCGTATGTTGGGGAAGGTGAAATTGAAAATTGAAATGAATGGTGATGTGGGTTGGTAGTGGGGCACGTGTCAAGTTTTAAAGCCATGGTATTTTTAGTGACTTGTAGTTCCTGGACCATATATAAAAACCCCAATTTGAGTGATAAAAATGATGTGTTGCAGTTGCAGCCTCAACCCAGAGATTTTATTGTTTATAATTGGTCAACTAACTCATCCTACCCATTTTCACACTTTACCTTTTTCTTTTCATTAAAAAAATGCTATGACTCCTATTTTAAGTACTTACAAGACATTGAAAGGTAAAACCACAATTTTTATGGTATACTATTATAGTATAAATATTTTATATTTATAGAATAATGGTATATTATTATAGTGTAATATATTTTAAACTTTATACAATAATGATATATTATTTTTATAATTACAGTGCAAAAGTGTTATACTTTATTTAACGATGATATAATGTTTCTATAATTATAGTGCAAAATTGTTATACCTTTTCAAATTTAGGTATAATTTTTTTGTAATTATAGTGTAAAAGTGTTATACCTTATTTAACAATGGTATAGTGTTTTTATAATAACAATGCAAAAGTGTTATACCTTTTCAAATTTTAGTATATTTTTTTACATTTTTTTTGTGTAAAATTGTTATACCAATTTCATTTTGGTATAATACTTTTATGTTATTTGTATAAAAGTATTATATTGGTTTTCATTTATTATAATACTAATACAAGGTTTGTATAGAAGTATTATACCATTTTTCATTTTGATATAATATTTTTACACTATTTATATATAAAAAATTATACCGATTTTGATTTTGGTATAATAATTTGAACTGAAGAAAAAATCCATAAAAATATATTAATATGAATCTTAGTTTAAAGATAAAAATATAGCAAACAAAATATTTTTAGGAATCTTGTAAAAAAAAAATTAACTGTTTGAGAGATATGATCGTTTACAATTTGAAAATCTAAATTAATTATGAGAGAGATAGTGGAGGTCACTTATTTTAAAAAGATAAGATGAGAAAGCAACCAAACCTCAAATTCTAGCATTCTTATAAAAAATCTAGTATAACTACAAAAATTAACTAATCTATAGTAAATTTAAAAACACATGTAATAATTCTAGTATTTGCTACAATTTTCGTTTTTATATTTACAAGTAATTCTAAATCAAGTATTCATTTTCACACCATTAATTAGGTCTATTCATGTATATATATTTATTCAAGAAATTAAGTATTCAATTACTCTTTTACACTTATTTATTTTAAATTAATTTTTTATGGATACTAATAAAATATTTTTTATTATTTGATAAATTAATTAAAACATCATTATTACTCATTAAGAGGGCATTTACCTACTAATAAATCTCAAATTTATTTTTTCAAAATTTGATTTGATTTCAAATAATATGTCCCTGCATTGGTAAATAATTGATGCAACGGAAGTATAGAGAGAGTGATAAATAACCGAAATATGTTGATCTTCAAGTTGTCGGAAGTTGATTCTTCTAATAACCTTCGAGTTAATGGCCAAACTCTAAGAATTATTAGGACTACTAAAGGCTCTAGAGATTCCACACTCTAAAATATTTAGGAGAATTAAAAAAAAAACATTCTTCTCAAATTTCATTCATCAAAAACTAATTCAAAATACAAGATGACAAGCTTTTAAATAGACAAAACAATAATTAAAAATCCTAAATAAACTAAACTTCCTATCTACTATAAATACTAAATAAGATAAAACAAAAAATCCTACCATAACTAAAAATCTAAATAAATTGAAAAAATCCGTAACAATTAAAAAACATATTTTTTAGCCCCTAAACGTTGGATTTTGATAAAATTAGGGTAAAAGGTTGTTTCCACCCGAAAACACTACTTTTACACCCAAATCGAAGCATTCTGATCTTACAGCAAAAATTATCTTCCACCACTTCATTCCCTTCTGAACATCACCCTGCATCATTCTCTCCAGGTTGAATAAAATTCGACCTCGAATTTTCATCATCCAAGAAATTATCTTCTCAATGAGGGCCACAATAATAAATTTATTGGATAGATCAATATTTAAAAATATTGAATCTCCAACAAGAACAAAAGGAGACGTATCAACCGAATCATCCAAATCAGAAGTTGCAAACTGAAAACTTTTTTGCTGGTTTGGAGCGATTAAAATTGGAGTATGAGCATGGTTGTCAATAAATTGATCATCGAACAAAGACGATAAAGAGAAAACCTTTAAATCATCATCGAACAAAGACGATAAAGAGAAAACCTCTAAATCATCATCGAACAAAGACGATAAAGAGAAAACCTCTAACTCCTCTTCGTACTTCTTTTCAAGCTTCATCATACCCGGACTTTCGTTGCTCTTCCCTTTATGGGGCAAGTGGATTGAAAAGTATTCCTTTTTCATCGCGAAAACAGTAGTCGATTCCTCCTCAACCCTATTGTGACGACGATAGCCGCCCCTATAGGATCCACCCTCACTAGCTGATTTCCCATCTGAGTCCGTAACAGCACCTCTGACCTCATTCCTCCGCGCATTGTTTCCTCTTTTCGGTCTCACAACTAACACCTCTATCCCGGTCGTTACTTGTTCGACAAAGTTTTCCAATCTTCTATCAAATATCTCTAGGATCCTGCGATCCAAAGCGTTCTCTTTTTCAACCTCGGAAACACTACGGTCTCTTCTAGGCAGCATGATAGTAAGCTCTGATACCAAACTGATACTGTGAAAGTATCGAGAGAGCGATAAATAACCGAAATCTGTTGATCTCCAACATGCCGGAAGTCGATTCTTCTAACAACCTTTGAGTTAATCGCCAAAGTCTAAGAATTATTAGGACTACTAAAGATTCTAGAGATTCCACACTCTAAAATATTTAAGATAATTCAAAAGAAACATTCTTCTCAAATTTCATTCATCAAAAACTAATTCAAAATACAAGATGACAAGCCTTTAAATAGGCAAAACAATAACTAAAAATCCTAAATAAACTAAACTTCCTATCTACGAAAAATACTAAATAAGATAAACCAAAAAATCCTACCATAACTAAAAATCTAAATAAATTGAAAAAACCTGTAACAATTAAAAAACTTATTTTTCAGCTCCTAAACGTTGGATTTTGATGAAATTAGGATAATCATGAGTCTCGTTTAGAAGGTTGTTTCCACTCAAGTAACACTACTCTTACACTCAAATTGGAACATTATGGTCTTACAGCAAAAATTATCTTCCACCACTTCATTCCCTTCTAATAAAGTATTGATAACTAGACTAAAGCATAATTGTTATTCCCACATAATGTTTTGTTGTCTTCTTTTGCATAATCGGAACAAAATAAATATGATTATAGTGTTATAACAAGTACATTACTCCATAACAACCAATATACAAGTCTTTCATTTTATTCATTCCCATAGTTAACACTATCAATTTTTTATATCCACCTATTTTATTGGCTTGCACAACAGGCATGCCTTTTTTTTCTCTTATTACTGTGTAGGCCAAATGCATCATTAAGAGTAAGTCCAATCATTTTTCCAAATTTTTATTCTTTAAATTCCATTTTACTATATACAGTGTTTTTACTCCATCCATTTACCCTATTTTTCATTCTTTACTTTAAAATATTATTATTTTATTACTATTATATTAATTTCTTTACTTTACACATAAAAAGGTAACACAAAAACTAATAAAGAAATGAAAAAAAAAGTAAAATAATATTTATTGGTTTCCCTAAAATAGGATACTCCATATATAGGAACCCCGTTTTTAAGGGGAACAAAAATAGGGATCATTGGACTTGTATATTTTCTCCATCTTGTTCCCCATTTTTGCCGAATTCCCCAAAATGGGGAACCTTTGGACTTGCTCTAAGTCCCTCCCTCATTTATATCCAAAAAACCCGCTACCCCTCACATTTTCAAATAGATCTGTTTACGGACTTGAAGGCCCATCGAACCCATCCGCACCCGTAATACATGAGCCTGCTCGAACTCGTAATGTTTTAATAATCATCAAGCCCGGCCTGAACTCATATAAGCCCATCAAGAGTATAGGTGGGGTTTGGGACAAGTCAAAAAACCCATGGGCTGGCCCGACCCAAAGTTCCTTTTTGCAACATGTATTTTGTATGGTGTACTTTATGCATAGCCTATATGTTTATAAATTTAAAAGCCCAATCCATTTATTTTTTATATAAAAGTTTAAAATATACAAGGCTCTTATCTAGGTGAATAGCAAAATTAATGTGAAGTATTATTTAAAACTTGAGTTTAGTTCGAGCGGGTTGGGTTGGGTCAGATTTAGGTTTCAAGTTTATAGCCCAGCCCAACCAAGCTCGAGCCCGAAACATTTTAAGTGCGGGTTGGGTCATGTTTAGTCACACTCATTTATATGTTAGCCAGATGAAGTCCAACCCGAATCCGACCTAGTCCAACCCACGTACAGGTCTAGTTATGAGTAGGGATTTCAAATACCAAAGAAAGAAGAAAACCCAGTTTGAGAGCTAAGACTGCAAACAAGAGGAAGAGCGGCTGCGACTGCAAGAGAATGAAGAATAGAGAGGGTTAGTGATGATGATTGATGAAGCCATCTCTACTTTCTTGCACTCGCAGGCGTTCTTCCGCCTATCTCAGCCTTCATCCAAATCACACTCTTTCGTCTTGTTTTTTTCACTGACTGCTTTTTTCCTTTCTTATAAATGCTCATGTTTTGTTCTATTTTACTCTAAAACCTAGCTCCCACGTCATCTCACCTTAACCTACACTTCTCCTTTATTGTTTACGCAACATTTTTTTGTAACTTTACCCGTTTTTTTACTTGCTTTCTTTATCTTTGTAATAATTGCAGTTTTGTTGCCTTGTTTCACAATTTTTAAATATTTTTTTGTGTAGTGTTAACTTTTCAAAAATAGGCTAGTCTTTCTGGTACAATATGTTAAAAACTCAATGAATTATGTAAACTCGTAAAATTTCAAGCGAAACACCTTGAATCATTAAACGATTAATTATTTGCATTCTAGTTTCTTAATTCGCAAAGTTACACATTTTATTGTACCTTCTTAATTCGAAACAATTGTAAATTTACACTAACTTTGATTCCATGTTCAACTCACATTCAAGTTAAAAACGAAAATGCGGATGTGTTGTGACTAAACTTTTCAAACATTTCGCTTAAAAGTACACATGACTTGATGTCAAGTGAGATTGGCTCAAGTAGTGAGATTTTAGATATATAGCA
>CAOJBJ011437289.1:0-16605 GCA_948291685.1 Euphorbia celastroides | reverse complement strand
AGATTACAGATTATTAGCACTAGAAATCGATCAATTAGCTAAAGTTTCACGATTAAAAGATGACATTGCACTTTTAATGTGATTGCATATGACACATTACATTCACATAATTCATGACCTCGGACATGATAGTTTTTATTTTTTTTCAAAGACCAATCATAACAAATATGATACTTTCGCTTCATACCGTTAAATTTCACGGGCTTTTACTTTATTTTAAAATCATGCCATCCACAGGTTAACGGAATGACTTCCAATAACAATTTCTACTGCTTCGACAAGCTCCAATATGAACATATTTTTCAATCATAACACTTGCTCTTTGATAAATATACATCTATTGTATTTGTATTCTCGGGTCTAAGCATATAAAACGGACTCGAGATTCTATAACTAACGAAATCAGATGAATTTCTACTCCCCATTATAGCGTAATGTTCGGCGCTAGTATGTGACATTTGGAGACGGAAAAGCATACCTTGAAAAGCAGATTTTATACAGTAAAGATTTATTCGTTTTAATTTATTTTTCATTCAATTTTTATTTAATAAGTTTCAGTTTAATACTTATTAAATAAGTTTCACTTCAATACTGGATAAGTTATTAAATTCAGTAATTATTTAATAAGTTTGAATTCAATTCAGCTCCATCACTTGTTATTTTGTTAAAACGGTCATGTTCTAAAAGACACATGATTCAATAAGCTAAAATTCGAGTTGAAAGTTAAAATAAAGTGGAAGTAAGGTAGAGAGTGGGACTCGAACCCACACCCTTTCGGATCAAAATCTTAATTAGGTGATTAATTAGTTGACAAGATCATTCATCTCAACTTGTTTTTAAATTATGTGATTAGTTATGTGAACAACTCATTCATCTCAATTTGTAATTAATTATGTGATTCTTTTTAATATACCAATCACGTTGTCTTACTTATATGAAATGTATAGTTCGTCAGTCTTTTTTACTTGTTCCTCTAATTCATAAAAAATTGTAAAACATATTTATAAATATGAATTAATCATGTTTCTTGTACTAAATATTACACATCCATCAATCAATATATAATGACTTTTTAACACTATTTCTTAATCAATACAATGATAAACCACGACAAACAAGTGTAGTGTGTATAAAGAACAAAAAAGTTATGCGAGACAAATACACGAAATTGTAATAAAGAGATTCTAAATAATGACTCTCACAAATTTTTCATATAATGATATATGTTAGTTTCAAACAATACATTTTTTTTATTCTTATTGATAAATTAAAAACTATTAATACTCAATCCTTTATTGCTTTGGTCTCCTAGAGCTTTATCAAATGCCAATCTCCGACTTCTCGTCTGTGGCTAGCTTGCTATTTGAGGGACCAGTCCCCTTTTTATGAGCAATACTCCAACGGGGCAGCGCCCTTGTGTTGGTACCCGGGGCATGGGAAGCGTCTCTCGCACCTACTAACCACTGCCCCATCGCCTGCAAGCATCGCTTTAACACACTTTCTACGATCACTTACGATAATACGAATCTGGCACCCAGGACCGCGACTTGACCTCGACTCCGCCCTCGGCCCTCGACTTGACTGTACCTATCGAACTGGTATGCCGGTATCGACTAGTGACCTGCAGCTAATGCGATTGATGGATTGAACCGGGACTCAAGGAAGGTGTATGGGAGTCCTTATTGCTCTTACAGTGAGCGAGGGAGGCTCTAACCCTGTTATTTTATTTATTGTGACGTAGTCGATGCCTTTTTGAATGAAAGCCTTTACTTAGCTTTATGGCTGATAGCATGACCTTGGTCTTCTTGGTCCCTTGTAACAGAGGAAGCATGCAGGTGTCTTGTCTTCTATAATGCATAGCTAATTTAATGTGTAAAGCATGGCCTAAAAACCCTAATTTTAGCTAGCAAAACTTGACCAAAACCCGCCTTTTTTCGATCAAAACCGCTAAAAAGAGTAAATTAGATATATTATGTAATTCAATTAGCGGGATCAGGCAAGATCGGTCTTCTAGAGGGGAAAGTAGCTGCTAGGCCTTGAAAAAGTTCATTTTCCCGGCTTTTTTCGATCAACTTCTTTTTTTCTTTTCTCTTGTTTTTGCATGCACGGGATTCTAGCAAGCAATTCAATGTTGGATTTAGCTCCGCTACTTACTAGTTTTGTTCAGGCTGCTTTCACCCCAATCTCCCATTGGTCTGGTCGAGTAAATCCCTTTCCTCTCGCTTTGCTCGAGCATCTTCAACCCTCCGGTCAAGTGACTGCGTACCTTTACCGGTTGGTCTCGTAACAAGGTACCTTGCTTTTCACCCTCTCGTCGGACTCGAGCGTCTTCAAACCCGGTAAAGCATTGAGAACCGGTCTCGCTACTTCAGTTTTATGCCTTTCCACAGCTCAGCAACTCCCCGGTTAAACTACGTAAAGAAAGTTCAAAGCTAAGCTGTTCCCGGGCTAACTTCGTTCCACCTAAGTTCCTTAGGCCCTTTTGTCTCGTACCTGTCTCCTTCAAACCTCGTGGACCACCTTCTCAATTCAAAAAGTTGAAGCCAGCTTACTTCAAAATGAAGGAACTCACCTTCAGCCCACCTGAGAAATTTCATTTGAAATTAGCTATGAAATCTGACTTTCGAAACGGTCAAGCAACTTCGTAGTCCCCCGGCCAAGTAAGTTCTCCCCTTGTACTTGTACCTCGCGGTAAAGCTTCTTCCTACCTCTCAGCTAAGGAAGGCTTTGGTCCATTTCATTTAGCGAATCCATAAAAAAGAAGTAGAAAAGATTGACAGCGGTAAAACGAAACTTCTCTGCTACTATCTGCTCGATAAGAGAGTTCCCCTGAAGGGAGACAGAACAGAAAGAAAAGCAAAAAGCCCGGGAAAGCTACTAGGTACCCGGCTTACTTCGTACCTTTCAGTCAGCGGTAAAGTCAAGCAACTTCCTCTCTCTTTCGGTCGGCTTCCTTTCCTTTCTATTCTCCGTAAACATTTTTGTCTATTCTATTAGGTTAGACTGATCTTCGTTAGTCCCAGTTTCTTCTCGATATGAAAGCAAGAAAGATAAGATATATATGAAAGAAAGAAAAGATATAGCATGTGTACCACGAGTAGGTTTATCCCTTTCTTCTTTGAATTCACTCTTAGTAATTCAATCTCATTAGTAAGAAAATGACATTGATGGACATCTTCCCCTTTCTGTTCTCGAAGGCAAGGTTCTTAGTTAGGGGGCAGACGAGTTCCTTCTTTCTGCTATCGAATGGCCGTCAAAGGTCCTTTTTGGGGTTTAGTTTAGGCCATTCTTACTTCTTTCCTTTCTTTATCCGAAGCAGTGAGCTTAGTATCGAAGCCTGTAATTGACGGCTGGAGGGAGGAGGGATAAAAAAAATCATCAGTTTACGGCATATCCGCTTCAGCCTCTGCCCAGCACTCGGATTAGGAATAGCTTACTAGACCAGGCCTGAACCACAGGAATGGACAGCCCTGAGTCAGGTGCACATCGTGACGTAAATGAGGATGGCGATGATAAGCAATCGAATAGTAAAGAAAAGAACGAAAACAAACCTCCCCTCTTTTCTGATGGTTGGATTTGTGTTCGATACGGAATCAGTCCTTGATGGAATGATAAGCCCGGAAGAAGGCCCCGTCTTCTTTCTATACGAAAAGACAAATTTCGTTCGCCTTCTTTCGTACTTATGGAGACTTATTCCGGTCAATCGAGGTCCTTCTCTGTTCCCATACGTGGATGCGGATTACTTGGACTTGTATTGGATTTTATTTGTCTTGTTAGCGGCATTTCCTTGCCGTTGAATTCCTGCCTCAAGACTCTGTCACTGGGCCGGTCGTCCCCCCGGGTTCGCCCACTGCTTTCATAGATGTCGTGCTTTGTCACAGAGCTAATGGTAATGGATGCCTATTACGTTCTCCTGCTCAAAAAGAAAGCATTCACCGACTTACTTACGTAATCGCGAATCAGGGATGAGGTTTAAGCTGATAAATTGCAATTGATAAATAAAAATAAAAAAAAGACTTTAAAATGAAAATGGAATTGAGAATGAATGCCTCTGCTCCCATCGACATGCCTAGATCATTCTCTTTCTTCTCTCCTTGTCTGGGCTGTACAACTCATTCTTTCCTACCTGAGCTATTCTTTTAGCAGTGCTTTATCGATTGATTGGTGCCTTCCTTATATAGCCCGTGCTAAGGACTTTCCACTTCGTAATATCTTGAATCAAAAGCAAAGAGCTCCCACCGCCGATTGTAGATTGAAGTGAAGTGAGTACCTCCTCTTGTCGACTCTGAACTCATGGTAGCATGTAAAAGCGGTAAAAGCATGCTTTCCTCCCAGTTCCCAGTCTTTCCCTGGTCCTAACGCTAACGGACCAGTCAGCATACCAGGAGCCGGAGTGAGTGCATTGATGTAGAGAAGATGGGATAGAGTCAGTGTGCCGTGAGTGGAAGGAAAAAGATCTCTTCTTTCCGTTGAGATTCTCAGAGTTGAGAGTCAAGTATGAGTAAAATGTCAGAGGTTGCCTCCTCTTCTAGGGTCACTCTCTTCATGGGTTAGTGTTAAGTGTACTTTACTAATAGTTTTAAGGATCTAGTGGGCGTACTCTTTTACCTGTCCACTCAAGGCGTTGCAAGAAAATGGTTTTTGAAAAGCGCTAGTCCCCTTACTCGTTACAGGAGCGAAGAGGATAGCAACTGCCCTTAGCTCGTAGCTCTTAGTAGCTCAAACAACTCGGAGCTCTTGAACTCCTATATCTGCTATAACTGCATTAGCTTATCGGTCCCTCAACTACTTGTTCCAAGTATAACGCTCTAGTGCTCTAGCTCTCTAGTTTTCTTTGAACTCGTTCCTTTGACTACTTCTTCTCGAAGGCTTAGCTAGCTCGACTTCCTGCCCAGTCTGCCTTTTCAGCCTAGTTCCCATTTCCTTCGTGTAAGTGAAATCGGTCTAAATTGGATAAATAATCGAGTTCTTACTACGGTTAAGCAATGCTCTTCTTCTTTGAGCTTCCCTCCCAGAAAGAGGTTCGTAGGGGAGAACGAACTACTTCGAATCGAGAGAACCGGAAGCCGGAAAAAGAGCAGAATGCCCTAGGTAAAAGCATACGATGTGATGCCTGTACTGCTCTTGCAAGTGGTTCGGAATGCTCTTCTAGTAAGGATATGCTCTCTGCCCGGATGAAGACCTATGCCATGCTTTTCCTTCTGAGAGAGTTAGACTCGGTAAGTAGCTCTCTCCGCCTTTCTCTCTGTCCCGAAGGCTAGCTCGTACGTAGTAGTCTAGCTCGGCCGAGTAAGAGAGGCTCTCTTCGAGCGGTGTGAAGAGACCGGCTATTCTCTCTCTTTATTTCTCCATTCAGTAAAGGCTTGCCCCAAAAGCAAGCAAAAAGAATACGATTACCTAGCTTGTAGTATTTACTTGTTTCCTTATTTTATTTTAAATAAAAAAAATCTACTAGTTTATTTTATGCCTTACCTTTTTTTAAGGAAGTGCTTTAAGGTTTTTTAATACCTTTATTACGAGCGGTCCCATTGGGGGCAATAGCTCAGTTCCAGCCTTGTCTCAGTCCGGGGTAATTTATCTAGTAGCTGCTCCTTTTCTTCCCCAGTATCGAAAGACTTTTTTTCTTATTTGAATCCGGTTGTTTTAAGGTAGGGCTGATCTCAACTCTAGAATGCTCTGCAAAGAAAAATATACGAGAACATTTTACGCAATGCGCTTCAAGTAGCGAGGGTCGGTTCACAGGAAAAAGCTTGTTCTTACCTATCCGTATTCGTTAAGAGCCGAAGATTCCTGGTGCAACAAAGGGAGACTTCCTTTTTGAGTTTAAGTTAGATGCTGGCCGTTTGGCTCCAGAACCTATAGCGTTGGTGGGATTCAAAACAACGCATACATACCTTACTCTAGCTCTAGAACTCGAAAGAGGGAATCCATTGCTCGACTTGGCATTTCATGCTTCTTTTCTCATTCCTACAAGCTCTAATTATCATATCGTATGATAAGAACATACTTCTCAGACTGATAGACCCGACTTCTAATTCTTTCTTACTGGAGAAAGCCACATCTTATCCTAGTAGGGATAGAGAAGGAGTACTTTAAGCAAAGCGAAATGCTGCTACTTTAGCTACTTTATCTATATGCTTAACACAGGGAAGTATGATTCTATCAATTCCTTTTCACTGGCCTGGTTTCTTAGTTAAAAAGGAATTGGGTAAGTCGGCAAGTAAAAATCTGACACCAGCCATACATAAAAACTTCTTGTTAGTAGTCTTTCGCGTGGCAGATAGCATAGCCCCTAACTATGGAAGATAGCATAGCCAGCCCTACTACTAACCTAACTCCGTCTTACCTAAGCAACTATGTGTTACCTAAGTAAGCAACTATGTGCTTTAGTGACCGGAGCAGGAAGCTTTGAATTGTCGGATTGATGATGTGCACCCAAATGAAACAACTTCCACTTGAGAAAGCAAGAAGACGACTTGAACTATGTGGACCACGTTCACAATAACGCACCAAGAGCAGAGCTAGCACGCACCAAGCAAGAGGTAGCACGTTGTCACCTTACCTTGTTGGTACTCGCATTGCACCAAGAGCTATCGAATGCTTACTTGGCTGCTGGGTAAGGGATAGATCACCAACGTAATTAATTTATCTTTAATTAAGTAAATTTCCCACGGTCAAGCCTAGTAGACTCAATGTCCGACAAGACTAGCAAAGATGCAAGCCTTAACCATGCAACTACAGAAAGTCCCAGCAACTACAGAAAAGTCCCAGCAAGCCTTAACCATGCAACTTGCAACTACAGAAAGTCCCAGTGGTAAGACTCAGATTAGAACCGCCTTCTCTTGTGCACCCTACGGTTTACACCTTCTAGCACGTTAGGCAGCTAGTCTTCTCTGTGTCATTCTAGCACGGTAGGCAGCTAGTCCTCTCTGTGTCATTCTAGCTACTCACTCCTCTCTGTGTCAACGCTAAGTTAAAGTTTTAGCAAAGCCTATGCCCTTTCTAGTTTATAAAGATAATAGGGTTCGCATCTGAACCAAGGTCTGAAACCAGAGAGTCAACCGGAGCCGTAGAATCTGCTGAGAAAGAATCGGATGTAAGATGCTAGATAATATCCTTTACCGAACCGAAGGAAGACGAACTTAGGTACGAGACAAAATAAAAAGAGGAAGTCTTTTTGGTTAACCCGATAGGTCTGCCTCTGCCCTTTCATTAGAGGCGGTTTACTCTGCTGCAGTAAGAAAATACTAACAAGCCCTCGTTGGACTTTCTGGGCCATGCAATGCAGCGAGGAGACCCATATGTGAAAGAAAAGAGAACTCGATGGAAGGCTTGGTTACTTACGAGGAAAGACAAGAACACTAAAGACCTTACTTAAGGATGTTCGGGTTCGGATAGAATTTTCTCTCTATGGTGAGCGGTACTTTTACCCACACTCTGCTAAGACCTTTGAGAACTTGCCCAAAGACCTCTTATCACTTGCCCGAGGGGGGTACTTTTCTTTATTTGAAATAGAAAAATAATGCTATTTTTAAGATGTTCACCCTTGCTTGTTAAGAGAGATTAAATACAGGTTTGACTCCATCTGGTGGTGGGGGGGAAAGCATTCATTTACCACTTTCACAATTAGAATGAGTAATTGGGACGATTCTATCTGATAAATTGCCTATACTCTCATACAACCTTGAAAACTATATCATCCTCTCTTAGCCCCGCAAGAAGGAGGGAAAAGAAGCTGCTTGACTTTATCCCTTCTCCCATGCGGGAAACAACCATATATATATATATATATATATATATTATGTTCACCCTTACGGATAAGAATTAGCTGGTAAACTAGAAGACAACTTCTCTGGCCTCGGTAATATCTATAGAAGGAGAAGGCTATTTATTTAAAATTTTCCCTGAAGGGAAATTTACTTTCAACGAAAAAGACCGGGAAAATAAAAGTTGTCACAAGATTGATGGCTGTCTAGGAGTTAAATTTAGGTTGCAACGAAAAAGACCGGGAAAAATCAACTTAGAAATCCAAAAGTTGCACACTAGATGTGAAAAAGCCTTGTTCCCAATACGAAACACTTTTTATCAACTGGAACTTGAACATCTTCCTTCTCCTTCTCTTGTTCTGGAGCTAGCATTTTCACTCGCGCTACCCGATAGGGAAAACGAAGGCATCCTTTTCTCTAAGCCTGGTAGCTAGAAGGCTCTACGCAAAGAAAAAAGAGAGATGGAATAGTTCCACTCTGGTGAAAACCAATCGATAGAAGAATAAAAAAGTAGTCAAACCCACCGATTTTTAACGCTTGAATCTAAGGATTAAGATCCGAGACGGGAATGAATTTCCACAAAAAGTATGAAGCTGGCTGAAGGCAAGCGAGAACAACTCTTTTCGCTGAGTCCTGGCCCTCCTCTTCACCCTGCCCTGCAGTAACAGAATCCTAACTGGAAGAAAGAATGGCTCCTGACAAACCCTAAACATCAATCCTTCCATCAACTCTTTTAGTCTTGTTCTAGAGCTTGATGAAGACGTGCTTTGGCAGACGAAAGAGTTCCACATCAATGGCCGGATCTAACTCTCTCTATCTTTCAGGCTAAGCGGAAAAGTCATTATTCTTTGATAAGTCATTTTTACAAAGAAGACAGATATGGTAAGTGTTCCGGGATGGGACTCTCTTGTCTTGACTCCGCTGAAGCAGCCCTTCAATGCTTTCTCCTTGTTGGAGAATATGACTATACTATATAAGTCTAACATTCTACCGTATCCTTCATGCCGCCGACAACCCAAGCTCGTGCCATCCCTGAAATGAGAGTCAATCTTGGAAACAGAAAGAAGAGTCAATCTTGGAACCAGAAAGAAGAGATCTACATAGAAAGTAAAGACGGACGCCGAGATCTAAGATCGTCGATTCCCGTAGTCTAACCGAATTAATTCCTTGGCACTAGGCGGCTCACTTAACGACTATTGATCTTCGAAGGGCCCTGCCGGTCATCCCGAGCCGAAAATGTGATATGAGTCCCCGAGTTCTCTCTCGAATAGACTATCGATAAGGGCGTAGCAGCTCGTTCTTTCTTATGGCCTGGCTATGTAAGAATGAGTGTATTCCTAGGGGCAGGGGGGTTTCTTTGGCATTTCAGTTACTTTGGATAGGGAAAGCCTTACCTTTTTTTACCTCGTCTCTGTAGGACTGACACTTTCCATATGCCATCCACATTTAGTACAAAGAGGATTAGCTATCAAATGTCTTCGATGCCTCTCACAATTAGTTAACAAACGCTCCTTAAAGGCTAACCAGAGAAAGATCCAACTATGTTGTGGACCTTCCCATTTCCATATCACTTTACAAGGATGAGTACCCTATCTAGCTAGTCAATTGGGCTATCAATCCTGAGCCGATCGGTAAACATAAAGTGGATTGTGGCCCCTTTGATTCTGTCTTCCCTGACCGAAGGTACAACTATCTGAAAATATCGTCTACAACGTTTCAACCGCTCTAGTGCTAGTAGATTTTTCCTATACGCTGGAGGCTCTATCATATAAAAATTATAAGTTCAAGACGGGCATCTCCAACATTTCCTTCGGGCAAGTTTAGCTATAGTTGAGAAATTATACATTTTGATCTTAGATTACGCATTATATGCTTAATCCCATCTAAGGCTTAATATGCTTCCCATCTAAGGCATTCTTTTAGGTCAGATGCTTTCGGGAACTTATATATATCTTATCTTCTTTTACCACAGTCAACTTAGGTGCTGAAATGGTAGGCTGTAGGTGGGGGTCTAATATGCATTCGCTAGCCTCAGGTTAAGGCAGTAGGTTGAGGTCTGAGAAAGTGGAAGAAGAAGCACCAGCTGGCTTACTTGAGCAGAGGTCTTCTTACCTAGTTGTTATGCTTAAGAGTTTACTATGTAATTCAATTATAGAATTGTAAGAAGAATGTCGCATACCCGTTCTTACAACTCCGACAGTCCTAGTACATTCTTAGTAGTGGTATAGCTCTTAGTAAGGTAAGGCGTAGAGCAGTAGCGGTCAAGACTTTTCCTGTTAGAGAATCGACTCTGAGCGCTGTTCATGGCACAGTTAACGGTGCTAAAGAATAGCTATTGTTGAATTCTTGCCTTGGACAATTTCTTCATCCTAGCACACCATCTTCTTCTTGAGCCAGGATTCCCATGCTTTGTAGACCAACGGAGCTAGACTGTGAGAAAGAGGCATTCCAATGGGCGCTACCAATGCTTTCTCTTCTTGCTTTCTCGGTGGATCCTTCTCCTTTCATGTGCCTCACTCTCTTTTTCTTTTTAGTAAGAGGTACCATGGAAGGAGGCTAAAGCTAGGTTATGGGCCAGTTCTTACCGAAGTTCTGAGCCTTTTGCTTTTACCTAAGTCAAATAGAGAATCGAACCGATAGAGAGCCTTGTGAACCATTGCGCAATCCGAAGTCCAATTACCAAGAACTCAGACTAAGCAGATAGAGAAAAGAAGGAAGCTAGCTGGGCGGGCCTATTTGAAAGCAGATTATTAAAAGTACAGTCCACCGGCTGGACACGAGATCTTCTAACCCTCGTCAGGCAGGCTACTGATTAGCTTGATGAGCAGAAAAGCAGACTGACCACAGTGAGGGAGAGACTTTCTTTGATGAAAGGCATTTTATAATCATTAAATAAGATGAGACAGATTTTACTCTGAGCGACTCTCTAGAACCGAAAGAACCAAACCAATAGGCTGATTGAGTCTTATCCCAGCTCTCCAGGAAGCGAATGAGCCATTGGCTATGGGAGACGAGGGATATAAGAAAGGAGTAAGGATTCGACTAGCTTAGCTTTTAGCTTTCACGTAGCGAATTTCTCCATAGGATTTAGCCGCTTTACCCAAAGCATAGACGAAAGAATAGGGGGGAAACAAGCAAGCAAGAAAGAGGATAAGAGTTCCAACCGAATAGGCCAGCAGGGAAAAATCAAAGAAAGAAAACCTTTTCGGGTTCATCTCCGAGTCAAGACAGCAAGCCATCAATCAAGCGCACTCAAAGCATTAGTGAGAACCGCTGGAACCAAAGAAAGGATTGTGGCAAGCAACAGAAACAAAAGTTAGTGTTAGGGTGCAGCGTGAAGAAGGCCCCCTCGAATCTTTCTTGAGTTGACGTCACTGGGACATCTACTGCTTTGATCCTCTTATTAATAAGTCCGGGGTGGAGCATTAAGGCTTTATCTTCATCTTGTTCTTGTTACAGGGATCCGTCCAATCCCAATCAAAGCTTGAAGGATGCGCATATATAAACTCCTTTTTGGGTGAAGTCCCAACCAAGCCAAGAGGCCGAACAAAGGCATCCTAAAAACACAAACCTGTGCCAAAAGAAAGGCATTTCCGGTGGGAAAGCTCAAACTCGTGTAACAAAGGCTCGGCCAGAGATCAGGTGCTATAAGACCGTAAGACGAGATAGCATCTCTTTATCCCCCAAGGCATACCACAAGAGAGAATCCCAGCCAGTAGATAGGCTTATAAAAAAAGTAGGAGATTGATTGGCGGACGGGTTTCATTGAATAGCTAAAGGCAACTCGATCCAAGCAAAGTTCAAGGCTGCCAGGAGCAAGAAAAGAAGGGGATGCAGACGGGAATTACGGTGAGAGTAACATCGATTGTCATTCCAAATAGGGCATTGAGGATGGAAAGGCTACACATCGTACGTGTCAAAAGAAAAGATAGTAAAGTAAAGGCCCTTGCCCAACTCAGTCTCAGTCCAACCCCGGACAATACAATAATATAATAAAGGGCTCAATTTAGGATGAAACAAGGGCGATAGCCAGTCCACTTTCCCGTTCGAAGATTATGCCAAGGAAAGGTCTTAAAGAAGACCTTTCTCCTCCAAGGACTTCCTAACGCTTCCCTTAACTTAATAAGGGTATAAAAAACAACAAAGTCTCGCTCAAGGAAAAACAGACAGCTCAGCTACATCACCTCTTGCCTTTAGTAGGAATAGTCATGCTATGGTCAGTTCCTTCCGTTCGTAACTTCTTGTATGGGCAGTGTTGCGGGAAGTTTTTCATCGGGTTAAGAAAAGAAAAGTGAAAAAAAAAAGGCAAATCTTTGAGAAGGAAGAGCGCTATCCTAGTCAAGAAGAGAAGTTCTCGAGATATCTATGGTGAACCGATGTTGCTTAGGGCGGGTGACCATCTTATGATTGAAGATAAGCACCGAAAGTCAGAGAAGTGAGGCGTTCTGAACCTATTCTAGTAGAGGAACCAAGCCCCAGAAAACCTGACCAAAAGATAGCTACGTTCCCGTCACTAACGTTACTTCGGACTATGTGGCTGATCCGCTGAGAAGGGAAGGCAAACAGAAAGTACCACTTTTCTTAAGTTAAGATGAATCTATTGAAGAGTCAAGGTTTCCAATGAGCACGGATGAGGCAAAGCATCGATCCCTAACAAGGGGGGTAAGCGCCCTGATACAAAGGAATCTTAGTCTATGTCTTGATCACCGTCTTCAGAGATAGTGGAATTGAGGGACCTCTACTTTACGTACATCTGTAGTCTTAAGAGAAAGTAAGTCTCACCGTTGGAGGATTTAGTGGAGGATCTAGGGCGTTAGCCCGAAGCCCATAGAGAGAGTCAAAAGCCTGCAGGAAGACCAAGGTCTCGATCGACAGATCTAGTGGTCAGTCACCCTCAATATTTGATTCTACGGCCAAATGCTGCTAAATTAAAATAAACCGTGTTCCTGGGCCTTGAAACAAGGGGCTTTACTAATATAAATATATAACCTAGTCTGCGCTGGTAGAATCCATTAGAGAAAGGCTTGCTCACTTCTTCATCTGTGAGATGATCGTATTATAATAATTTAGAATAATGGGATTGGACCTTGCTTCGATCCCCTCTTTAAGAGACTCCAGAAAGTCTATGACCCTAAAAGCCGATAATGAAAGTCTCGTCGTAAAGAGAAGCATGTGCCTTCCACCTATCCTTGCATGTATAGCAGGGCTTTAATAAAGAACGCATCGGGCAGCGAGCGGAAAAAGAAAGTCGATTGAATCTTGGTAATTGAGTGAAGAAGCTCTCAGCGAAGAACAAGCCCTAAATCTCGGAAGTCTTGAAGTGGGATCCGATCTTTTTTGGTACACTCGAGTAATAAGGTGTGTACAGACAGACAGGCTTCCGGCTAGGCACCATTTGATCCAAAGCTCCTCATATGATGGGTATAGGCTAGTTGAAAGGAATGACCTCACGTCAAGCGAACGGCATCAAGGAATCTCCGTTTTCAACCTTTGTGGCATCGGTTACAGCTGGCAAAGCTAACCTCTACCCATAACAAGAAAGAAGAAGATCGATCTAATTGGAAATTTCCCATCACCTTTTTGACTTGTTGACTTGGCTGCTTCCTCTTTGTCAAAGTGGCTTTGTCCGCCCTTCCCCAGAAAACTACGATTAAAGCTAAGGACACTCTCCTTCAATCCAGTCAATAGGCTAATACGCTAGGTCGAGTCGAGCAGGCAAACTTCCCCTTCTTCCCATGTGGAATGCCCCACTCAGATCGACCAGAGCCCAAACGACTCACTACACACCAGCTTCGCTAACCGAACCGAAACAGGCATCAGATGCTGCAGCAGGGGGGAATGTACCAGAAAAAGAATTTAAGGAGGGGTCCTCCTTAGTCTACTGCCTATCTATTTGTTTGCTAGCAGCAGACTCTCCTCCTCCCACTCAACAAAGGGAATACCTTATGAGTCTATTTGTGTGGAGGGCAGCTTTACAAACTCTTCTCTATCCCCAGTGGCCGATGGGCCCTTAAGGCAATCTGCATATGATTGGGTGGCCACACCAGCAGCAAGCTGCTTTTGTCGACTCTTTTCGGCTGGTACCAGAAACGGGGAAGGGAGACGTCAGTAAACCGTCTAGTCTAGCTCTTTCTGGCAACTCGAGTTCACCAATGCCACAACGAATGCGCAATCACCCGACGTTAAGGCACCGATTTAATCTGGTTTAGCGTACGTCCTCGACGACCGCAAGACTTGGAGCATGAAGTTTCTGGGCACCCTTCCGCTTCCTATAGGTGCGAATCCTGAGATAGGCGGAAGAGGAGAATAAGTGAAGTCCCGGTAAGCAAGCCTTTCACCTCGGGGCTCTACCACTAGGTATGATCAGGTTTGGCTAAATGTCTAGAAAGCCTCGTCCCTACGTTGATTAGAAAGGCGAGTTGGGCGCAAGTCCGGAAAATCCGGATCAAAACTCCAGCTCTTCCATGGATCTGATTCTCACACCTCCCCATTAGATTGATGAATTGGAAGCGAAATGATGGAGAAGGAAGGGTGGAGAAAGATCTATAGAATCTACAACAACTGGACGGGCCTTCCTCCGGGTCGAATAACAGAGGATAAATACGACCTGGTGTGAATTGTCTACTCAGATCATGGCCCCTTTACGTCAGCTGCTATTTTGTCTCCCGAGTCAAGCCCTTATGGCATAGGAATCGTAGCAATCCGCTCCCGAAACTCCACCCTCCCCGGTACAAGAGGGATGTTCCGAATAGGCAACCAGGCCCCTTTTCCCTCCCTAAAGGAAAAACTACAGAAAGATTCTCGCTGACTAACTCTGATCTGAAGGGTTCTTTTCCTCAAAGTAAGGAGTGAACCCTAGGACTATCTATATCTGTTCCTGCGGAACTCTACTATACAATACAATACGATATTGATCGATAAGCCTGAACAGTCTATCCTATCTGAGTTAGAACCTGATCTTATGGATTATGTCTCACCAACTCTTCTATTAAGACAATAACTGGACTTGAACTGAGAGAAAAGTAGAGACCACGACTGATTATCTGACCCCGGCGGGGATGGAGAAAAAGATGTTTTGAGAATGAAAGAGATGGTCACGGCGAGACTAGCCCTTTCTTTCTTTTATCATTACGATAGGTGTTAAGTGCTGCATGTAGAAACATTTCAAATGTATTTGGTAAAAGTTTGAAGTTGAAATCATTATTAATTCAGGTCAGTAGAAGTCTTCAGAGCCACTTTATGTTGGTTCAATCTATTAAATTCAGGAAGCATAAAATAAATCTATTAAATTCAGACTGACTGTTCCAGTCAATGAAGTGTACTTGACCCATACAAATCTCTACTTAAACTGTTGAAATCAAAGTGACAGTAGTAGAATTATTTTGTGTAATTATTGGTGCAATAATAGAAATGAAATGTACCGATTATAAAAAAAACAGAGATAACAGTAAGGGAGATTATTTAGGGATTAGACCCTCGCCAATCAGTTTTGGACATTCCAATCATTACGAAATGACAAAGAAGACAAATTGTTTTCAAAGTTCAACTTTTTTGCATTAGTACATACTCTTAATTATTGCCTTCTACTGCATCAGATATATTTTTGTTTTATAATACATCAGATATTTTCCGCATTGTGTTTGTTTCTATAGGATGACAATGAATTGAATATATGATATGGTATGGTACAATATGAATAAATTTATTCTAAATTTGTTTTAATATTATAATATTCATATTCAATTTATATCCATTTGAATTAATGGTGTAATATTTATATCTAATTCATATTAATTTATATCTAAGGTTTTAATGTCCATATGTTTCTAATCTAATGGATTTGGATTATTTGACTTTTATCCTAACAAGTAATTCTATAATTTTTGGTCTTTTCCGGAACTTTTTCTGAAAAATTCTTATACCAAACTTATTTTCTTTATTTTTTGGATATTTTATAATTTTTTAAAAATATTTTATTTGTTACGAAACCGGATCCTAAAATTTATTTTTGCATTTTCAAGCCCTTCCAAAAATATTTTCAAAATTTTTTTTATACAAAACTTATTTTTTTTTTATTTTCAGAATTTACATGATTTTTTGGAATTTTTTTATTTTTTACATAAATTGGATCTCAAAATGTAATTTAGTTGGATTTAATGTATCTATATACTTTTATTATAGTCTATATATAATTCATATCCAGTCCATATTCTTTTGGTTGATTCAAATCCAATCAATTTTCTATGGATTTCAAATGTAATGGATTTGGATTGAATATAAATGAATAGTATATGAGGATATGGATTGGATTCAAATCTAATTACCATCCCTAGTTTCCATGCATAACGCTGCCAGTGACAATAAATAATTTATATCTGCAGTACAGTATCAACGAATTCTTCTACTTTTAAAGGAAATTTATTTCAACTGTAACGAAAATTTTTCTATTTACACATAACCATTAAATTTGTTAGTTAATACTTTCAAGGTTTTTAAACCTGGACTGGACCGGCAGGTTGGACCGGTTTGATCGGACCCAACTTAGGGTCTGATCGGATTTCATCCGGTTTTTGACTTTTTCAAGAACCAGACAGCATTCGGTTGGACTGGCCGGTTCAACAACACCGGTTAACCGGGTCTTTACATTTAAAAAAAATAATTTTGTTGGTGGGATTTGAACTCAAGACCTTTGGACTCATATCCACCTACATTACCACTAGACCAATTCAATTAGTTGATTGAATGTTCCAATATTATTGTTTTATATTATTCTTTCAATTCCATTTGATAATTTATATAATTTTTTACAATTAAATTTTTTGAAATAATTTTCATATCA
>CAOJBJ011437198.1:0-11682 GCA_948291685.1 Euphorbia celastroides | reverse complement strand
TGACTTCAAAAGTGTCCCGGAAGCAAAACTAGAAACAGGCAACGAAGGTGAAGAATTCATTGAAGTTGTTGACACAACAGATCGTTGAGTTAGAGATGGCGAACATGGTGACGATTGTCTATTGGGGCTAGTATAGCACTCAGAAATAGTACACACACAGAAACGATCAATCTGAAGCAATGTCTCTTCACTTGGTTTATATCTGCAATAGAAGAAAATGTACAAAATAATGCCCACTGAAAGAATCTCACATTTGCAGAAAAGGCATGAGTTTCCAACACAGTGCACAATTACACAAGTATGGTGAGAGCATCATTGTCAAAGGTGCGCGCCTAGATTCACCAGGCTCTAGGTGCTAAGCACTACAGTCAATCGCCTAGGCGCACCTAACACAAAAGCCATGTTGTTTTAGAAAATTTTTGTGGTAATGCAACTACATAGGGAAGTTCAGAGTTTTCATAGTTCGGAATCAACTAGTAAACTACTAATAAGACTAAAATAATTATTAAGATCTCCAAACAACTTTTAACTACACATTATATATATATATATATATATAAATATAAAAGAGAGAGAGAGAGAGTTTATGGTACTTCATGTTTCCGGTAATTGAAAATCCAATCTATTCATAATTGCTTTCTAGTTGCGCCTTAGCATCGTAGGCAAATAGATTAGCATCGTAGGCAAATAGACTACTTTAAACAAATTTCATTTCTTCATACGATACTGAAACAGGAGAAATAGAGTCATTGTAGACAAATAGACAGTATATATGATCAGAATTGAACTAAGCTAAGAATAAACTTAGTGTAAACTACTACTCACAAAGACACAATGTGTGAATACTTAATAATAAAACTGGAGAGTAGTTCTAAAGTGGATGATTATTAAATTATTACAATTTTCAATAGCATGTTGTCTTATTTGAAGTCTATTCATAAGTTCAAGCTTTTTTGGGTATTTTATTAATTTTCATTCGTGATAAAGAAGGTTACATTAGAAAGATCATAAAACAACTACTTCTAATCAAATCACAGTTTTTATAATTTGGGATGGACTGAATGGAAAATCAGTCTATCAAGAAAACTCTTCAAACAAAAAAATAGAAGAAAATTAATGCATGCAATTCTTATACAGCAGCATTTCAAGGACCATCTCCAAATTCAGAAGGACATATTGTTTTAGCTAAACTTTAAGGGGGCTACGATTAAAAAGAGACAATGGTGCAAAAGTGACTTCAAATAGCCTAATAACCAAAAGAATCCTAAGCGAATAAAAGACAAAAAAAATAATAGTTCTAATCCATACAAGGGGCAAGTTAATTGAAGTCCTGAAAGCTCCCTCCACTCCATCTATATTCTATATAGAAAAATTTTAACTTTTTGGCATACCATGAAATAGGCACAATTTACACTCTAGCTACAAATAACCACAATGTTACTACAACTACCACTATTGTTCAAAATTACTAAGTTTAAACTAAATTAAATTCATTGTGCAACAAATCACTACATCACTTGAGGGTATATGAGTTACCCTCAATTAATGAAGTGCTTGTAGCATAGCCGCTGTAAACTAAGCATTACTAGCAAAAATATCTAAATTTTGAGTTAGCTGGCTGTTTATTTTGCATTAAACAATATAACATACAAAACAAGTGAAAGAGGATATACCGTAAGAGGTACCGCTTCAAAAGTGCCACACACCTCGCAACAACTGCTGGGCTGGTGCAGATTAGAACCGTATAATTAGCATAAATCACAATTATATTTCACTACAATATATGCTGAAAGAGGGTACAAAACAAATGCAAAAAGAAATAAAGATTATAGGTAAACTGTAACTTCTAAGTAATACCACGGTAGCACATTCAGAAAAGCTAGTTAGCTATAATCTAAAGAAGATGGGCAGCTTATACATGATTCATACAGGAGATTAGGCTTAGCTCTCTTTGAATTGTAATTTTCAAGAACCACATTTGTAAAGTACAAATTTAAATCCCATTGCTAGAGTAAGTTATGCCTACAACATTTATGGAATAGAAACTATATATTTGGTTTGGTTGTATAGAGCTCAATCAGTCCTAACAATTCAAAGTTTCTATTACAACTTATTTTGCATCTGCACTATCCATCAAACCTAACACGTAAAGGTAAACTTTAAATTATTCATGTGGTTACTTGTTGAGTAGAATGTCCTCGTTCACTTTTTCAGCAAGTGATATGAGAAAGAGCTACAAGCTCATCAAAGACTTCATTTGCCGTTATATATCAAATACAAGAAACAAATAATTTTTAAATGTTAAGATGATGCATTATTTTTATTTATATTTGAAGCAACCTCAAAAGGTAGCCACCATGTCACTCATTCTTACAGCTCGAATCACACATAACTAACAGAAATCAAAGAAAAGGATTAAAAGAAAAGAACTAACTTCTAAACAACAATAAATCATAACCAAGTTGTAAATACATGAATATAAGTCTGAACAAGAAAACCAATATAAATATGTATAACACATTTTACCTTCGCTCTCTTTCAGCAATTGTATGTTCTAAAATTACAGAATAAGCAAGGTCAGTTGTAGCAGGGGACGCAACATAGTCCTGCCATTTGTAAACAAAAGTAGCTTAAGATTCAAAGTTTAACTCATGTACATTCGCAGGTAAATATTGCAACTTTTTCTGTACCTAAAACAGGGAATGAACATTACCCATGCCATTTATGAAATTTAACTCATAGGCAAGTATGAAGTAGTAACAGGGAAAAGTTAGTGATACTTGAATGAGCCTTATCCAGCAATTAACCGAATCTCTCAATCCCAGAAGAAATTGGAACTAATAGTCTCAAGACTCTAAATAAGATTATAGAAATGAAAGAGCATCTACAACTCCAAACATCGAGCATAATGAAACAATTAGCATGTTCAAGGTTCCCTTCCAGTTTCACATTCCTTTAAATGTCAAATCTTTTACTGAAGGTTACAGCATTCAAACAAATAATAATGTAGCTACTCAGAAGTCATGGCCATTAGCGGAAT
This sequence comes from Euphorbia celastroides, assembly GCA_948291685.1. NCBI lineage: Eukaryota > Viridiplantae > Streptophyta > Magnoliopsida > Malpighiales > Euphorbiaceae > Euphorbia > Euphorbia celastroides. Next base: position 8,642 of record CAOJBJ011437198.1, on the reverse strand, counting down.
GATGTTTCCACAGGAATAGCACTATGTAGCAAAGATTCTTATCTATCCCTCACCACATTATCTGAAGTGGTCTCCTTTTCTGACCCCCTCAGGCTGAGAAATACACAGTCAAACCAATATAACTCCCAAGTCCCCAATTAACGCAACTCTCACAACATCTAAGAGTTCACAAAAAGAATGAAGAGCTATCACATGAAATATTCCATTCAGAATGGTTGAATCCTCAGCGAAATAACAAAGGGAACCATTTCACTCAATAGCATACATCATTATGGAAAAATTCGCATCCCTGGCACCAATAATATTTTGGAATATTGCAAATAAACTGAACCCAATTCTTCAACCATACCAAACTGGAAGTACCATGCTGCCTAGTTAGCCGGAGCTATATCAAACCCCTCAATTCACAAAAATTAACCAACATTTGAAAGCCACATACGTCAAATTCAAAATTCGATACCAACCAAAATCGCCAATATAAATCTACGAAAACCGAAATTCCAAATCCCAACTCCAAGATCCGATCAAACCCAACAAACAAAATCTCAAGACAAATGAAAAAAAAACAACACTTACACGGAGAGTTCTAGAAGCCTCAGTAACAGCAGCAGAGGGGTTCCCATGGTGGGAGCTAGCGGCGGAAGCGGCAGCGGACGAAAGGCAATCAGCGATAGCACGGCGAAGCGGCTCCGGCGGTTTCTTAAGAGAAGAAGATCTAAACCTAGAAGCACTGCCAATACCGGTAAGCTGGTGGAGCTGCAACCTGGAACTCCCAGGACTATTTCTCGAGGGACTGAAGGTAGAAGACATGGAATCTGAAAAGGGTACCCCCAAAATCTGAGCAGGAGCAAAGATGCGAGTAATTTAGGACATGAAAGGGGAGAGCGAAAGGCAAAGATTCGACATTTGAAGGAAATCGAAATTGGGATTAGTGAAAGAGGCAGTGAAAAAGCGAAGCGATGGAGATTAGAAGAATGGAAGAGGGGTGAGATTAATTAGGAATTCGAATTAGAATTAGTTTACACACAAGCTTAGGGATTTGCTAAACGATGATCTGGAATTGGGACGCAATTTCCACTGGAAATGACATGTTTCGTCTGCAAAATTTTGAAAATGGTAAATACCTTCTCATGGCATTTTTTTAGAATAGCAAAACCCTTCTTGAATTGCATAAATAAATAAATTCTACGTTCGATTTTCTGGGTTGTTAAAAAGAAGCCCCCTTTCCATTTAAATTGTGAAAGTTACAAATTATATTTTAACAACCCTATATATAATCTTTTACTTGATGCTAGCTAACTCACTCACTAATATGGTTTTATAACACTTGATTTAAAAGGGTTACAAATTACAAGTTTATTTGATATATGTTCTAGACTTAAACATGGTTGCGTTTCAAGATCCTCCTCATGCGAGATCATTGCAATTCTAAGTGTTTTTTACAAGGTAATTTCTGACTTTTTACAAAATTATGTCTGTTAAAGTGTTAATTTACGATGAAGCATTTAAGCTAGATCATGTAAAACTATTTTAGTGCGGTTATAATAGAGACTGATGTTGCTAATATTGTTTTAGGGTGAACCACAAAAACACTCTTTTTGCCATTTTGACTTTTAACAAAATTATGTTTGCGATTTTTTTATATAAAAGCATATATATAGTTATCGACTTTTAGTAAAAGATAGAAAATTTGTCAACGGAACTAAACATCCTATAACCTCATATAATTTGTTGTTTATGTATTTAAACTATATTTTTATCTTTACATGGCCTCTTATAACCTCATGTTTTTGTGCTTAAACAACTCAAACCACATCTTTATGTAGTTAGAAATCTTATAACCTCCTATGAGCTTATTATGTATTTAAATCATTTTGTTAACCTTGCATGAATTCATATAACCACCTATAAGCTGATGCTTTTGTGCTTAAACATCTAACAACCCCATTTTGTACTTAAACGTTATATTACCTTCTATGACATGTTGTTTATATATTTAAACCATATTTTTGTCTTTGCATAACCTCCTATAACCTCATGTTTTGTGCTTAAACAACTTATAACGTCATATTTATGTACTTAGACGTCTTATGACCTCCTATAACATGTTGATTATGTATTTAAATCTTCTTTCAACGTTGTGTAAGCTCCTTTAACCTAATGTTCTATGCTTAAACATTTTATAGCCACATTCTTTACTTAAACGTTATATAACATTTTTATGACCTGTTGTTTATATATTTAAACACTTCTTTAACTTTGCATAAATTCCTATAACCTAATTTTTTTATGCTTAAACGCTCTATAACGTCATATTTATATATTTAAACGACCCATGACATCCTGGAACTTGTTGGTTATATGTTTAAACCATTCTTTAACCTTGAATAAATTCCTATAACCTCCTACAACCTCATGAGTCCAATTACCTCATTTCATATACGATAACCTCATTTTTACTTAAATCATCCTATACCCTCCAATGATCTAAATTTTATTTACATGAACACTTCTATAACCCCTATAACCCTCTGTAACCTTTTTTTTATGAACTAAATCATCTTATAGCCACATATAACCTCATTTTTTCATTTGAATCATCCTATAATCCTCTATATAGAACCTCAAGTTTGAGTGGCGTGCTAATATGCTAAACAACCAACAAGCATACTGTAATTCAACTTAGCTAAGATTTCTTGGTGTTTTGGTAAAGAGTGACTTGTATCCATTTCCATTATCATAATTATAACACTTTTGCATAAAACAAAACGAGGCCACAATTTGACAAAATTCAAATTGCAGATATTGAATAAATACTAACAAGGTTTGACCCTTTTTCTCTCCTATATGACTACAATCTTTAATCACAATTGTTTCTAATGTTGTCCCACCTCCCCAATTCACCTTTTCCATCTGTTCCTCAACATCACAGCCTTCAACTGTTTCTAAAATTATCCTTAAGAACAAAACTGGCCACAATTGAGCATGTTTCAATATAAAAAGAATCCCATAGCTGTCAATGAGATCAGTAGAAAACACGAAAGTTCCAGAGAAGAGATCTCTCTTTTCCATTTTCCATACAAGATTTACAACCACCTCATTTCATTATTCAAAAATGTGAAAACATACACTCCTTTGCAATGAATATACATTGACAAAAACAGCAATTTTAACGGCATTATACATATTCACATCTCTTCACTGAAACTAACCACAGGTGCCGACCTTCGGATTTCATCTCAATGCAGGACGGAGCCCCAAAGCAACAGTGAACCTGACTGGATAAGTCTAAATTATCCCGACTCAGCTCCACTGGAACCACTGTCAGCATATTTTGAAATCAGAGATGATCAATGCCAAGGACAAAATTTTCACCAGCCCATCAGTGTTCTTCTAACTCTCTCAACTATTTGTTTTCTAGCTTCACTACTTGATAACGGAAAAACACAATTTTCATCCAACAGGAATCTGTAGACCTCCCACTGTCGATCCTGTGTCGAGTGTCTTGCAATTTCCGCCTGCAGATCAACAACCATGAGCTTGATGCTACTTACATAGAACTATGCAATTTCAGGAAAAAAAAAGTAATGTTTTTTACCAGAAAGATGCAAATGCCTAATGTTTTGAGAGTGGAAGTAACATCATAGAAAACCCGGGGTCTTCCTTTCCCTGATAACTCAACAGGGTTAGCAACCAAGAGTTCTGTATCGGGTCCCCGGTTCACAATATTCACTCGAAAAGGTTGAAGCATCTCTGACTTAAGTCTAGAACATAATGCCGCTTGTTGCTTTGGATCAACTATTTTCTTTCCATCTGCCTGCCTAACAAATAGATCCAGGGTCCGGTATCCCTTAATGGCTGAAGAAAATCTCCCATATGTTATCTATACAAGGGAAAAAAGACAGAATCAACAAAATAGTCAAAATTTTCTAGTCCTATTTCCACATGCTCAAAGATTTAGGATGTGTTTAGAAACTTCAAGTAAGAAGAAATTTAATTGAATCCCCTTAAAATTGGGTTTCAAACACACCCTAAATTGGGAGCAAAGCAACAAAGACGAGTCATAAAATAAGTACATGAACATTGCAGTCCTTGGATGTTCTCAAAATGTCGTAAAATAAGCCTTTCTGGTCAATGCATTTTATTTGAAGCAATGTATGAGCTGGACTCATATGGTTGTCTACTGTAACAGAGGCCTTTGCTGTGGAATCTTTGGCTGTCTCTTCATCACGAAGCTTGTCATTTGATTGGTCAGGGCAGAAGAGTTCATCTGCAACTGGCAGAGGAAGAGAAGAGAAAGCCTGAAGATTGTCATATTCGGGTCCCGCCAGCTCGAGTTCACAGCTGATGCAATATTCTTTGAAAACACTAAGCAGATGTTTACATGTGTCGCTGCGCCTTTTCTCTGTGTGAAGAAGCTCCCTGAGATCATGGTATTATTGTTATCAGCTTCCAACAAACACTGACAGTCAAAGTCACTAACAATCTTATATTCAATTTCAGGGTCCACCATCTCGGTTATCATGTTCCTAAATCTGGCACAAACAGAATCTTCCATGACAATGAAGTTAAGGCATTAGAGAAAACTAGGCATAAATCTGCAAGCTGAACTATGCTTGAAGATAAACAACCAAGTGAAAAAAAAGTACTGAACAAAAAAGACTTAAAAACAGGAGCAAGCTAAATGAAAAATGAAGGATACTTCATTCTCAAGGTCAGGCTTGAATATGTTGTCCAATGCCAAAATCTATTGTTCTGGATAAAGTTCGTAAGAGGAACTCTTTGGTGAAACAGCTGAGAAAACAATCTCAAACGGGACTTTTTCAGTTAATTCGGAATTTTTAGAAAGGAACGGTTTCTGTCAAGGGGTGCACGATCCAATTGCTCACAATTTTAGATAAGGTATTAAATTAATTGAAAAGTAAAAGTCTGTGTACCCCAAAATATTGTAAACCGTTGATTGAGGGGGGTCTTTTGGAGAAACGGTTTCTCTGTAAAAAAAGCTCCAAATAATTTCAAAAAGTCACCAAGTATAAGCAAACATTTGGACTAATTCAACCAAAAGTGTCAAGTTGAGGGATTAAAGTGATTTCATTTTGAACTGAATTGATCCTACAAGACAAGTCTCTAGCGTCTGACCCTTATTCAAATAACAAAACAGAACATCTTTATGCAAACTCATAGAAAACAGTACAAATAAAGGCCAGACAGGAAAGAAATAAACTTAAAAACATTGAACAAAGAATATTCAACAAGAAAAAGAGCAAGTAACTCACAGGCAATCAGTGATGAAGAACAGGTCCATCACTCTCCCATCTGGTGTTGTCATAACTTTGACTCTTTGGATTGTAAATTCAAGCTCAGTGAGCACTTTCGTAATATCTGCATTAACAAAAGAAAATAATCAAAATTCGTTCACATTCCTCAAATGAGATTGAGATTGAGATTGAGGTAAAAACAGGATAATGCCATCAGTTACCATGTAAGAGCCCTTTCTTGTCGAAGAAACAGAACTTCAAGAGATAGAGAGAAGGCAGAGAGTTTCCATTGGATTTCTCAAAAAAGAAAGGAATGAAAGAAGGAGGCGAAACATGAGAGAGGCGGTTCTTCAAGCTATCCCAATCAAGCCTATAAGAGGTAGACTGTGGCACCACCCAGAATACAATGTAACACCATCGTCCATCAGTTGAAAAATCTGCCACCCAACAACAATTACTTCAAATTAACCTAATTTCAAACAGAAAAAGATGCAAATCTTTAGGGCTACAGAATCATAAAAAGTGAAAACACAAGATACCCAATTGCAATACCGGCGCGAGTGATTAAAAGGCCGAAGTCGAGGATAATGCGACAGAGGTCGCAGCCAAGGCCGGCCTGGTCGGGGCAGCTGACGGTGACGATGGTGGGGTCGGAGGGGGTTTTGGCTGGCTGAATCAGAACGACGTCGTCCGGAATCCCCATGGTTAGAAGATAAGTGAATGAGAGAAGCAGAGAGAGCAATGAAATGAGAGTTTAGAAGAGAAGAGAAGCGAAGAGGAAGAGGAAATCTTTGACAAGTGAAAAAGAAAAGGTTTGGTTTTGAGGCTGTCGGTTGGCGTGGCCCCACCATACGAGTTGTGTCTGACTCATTTTTTGGCTTCTGTCCCCCAAACAACAACAATTATTGTATCCGCCCACTTATTTTCTTCCAATTTCGCTAATTGCAGTTTTCGTTCTTTTGCATTTGCTTCTTCTCTTAGCTATTCATTCATCAAAAAAAAAAAAAAGCTATCTCAATATCAACTTCATCTAAACACACCATCTTCATTCGTTATTTGGTTCATTCGACTTGACATTTTTTTCTCTTTTTATGTTCATCGTGTAGTTTAGTAAATTATTTGTAATACCACATTAATGTTTTTTAAAGCCTTACCACAATGAAAAAGAAGAATTCAATCATTTCTACTTGAACCAATTGGATGTTATATCAACTGGTACACTTTCTAATACGGTGGTGGAATGTCCTGAATTTAAAATTCAACATCTTCAATGTTTATATAATAATTCAAAAAAAAATCATTTCTACTTGAACATGAAACTTTTAAAGTTACAATTTCGAACTGAACAATCAAACTAAAATCTTTACCACATAATGCATATTATTTGGTACAAAATTAAAGCAAATTAATCCAGTTATCCATAATTATATCATGTGAATCCCTAATCGTTTTCCTCCATCTCTCCTTTCATCTCTGGAAAAGTTTTTACTTCAATAATAAAGAAAAAGTTGTTTAGAGTCCTTTTCTCATGCCTACTAGTTTTTCATTTTTCTAATTGTTTTACTTTCTAACTTTTAGTTTGGTGCTTGAAATAATTGGCATATGATACTTTATTAAAGGGATAATTACAAAAACATGTCATGTGTTTTCACTCAGTAACAAAAAAGGGCTTGTGTTATTTTTTCATAAACAAGGTTTTGTGTTTTCAATAAGTTAACGAATAAAGGTTTTTCAATACTAAATTATGTCAAAAAAATGGGGTTATCATGTTTATTTTGCTATGATATTTTATAGTATACTTAATAAAAATATAATACACATTACAACAAAATTTTGGATTATTTTGATAAACGTAGATATTTTTTATGATTTTTTAACTTGTATTAATTAAAAAAATACTTCCACTTTTTTAAAAATTTCTAAATTTTTCACTAATATGTACTATATTTTTATTAACTAACCTCCAAATTTCATTGCAAAAGGAACACAATTACCCTATTTCGTGATATTATTTAGCATTGAAAAACCTTTAGTTGTTAACTTTTTAAAAACACAGTCCTCTTTTTATGAAAAAAATAACACAGATCCCTTTTTGTTACTGAGTCAAAATACATGACATATTTTTATAATTATCCCTTTATTAAATTTCCACTATCCAATCGTTTCATATAATTATTGATCTACTGCTACACAACATGATTTGGTAGTATCGTGATTGAGTTGGACTTAGTATATTTTCAAAGTGAGAAGAAACAGGTTGATCATTCATCTTATGTTCCGAATTTTTTTTAAGCAAAATTGTATTAAATTTGCAAAGCTGGTTAGTATTATTGAATATAGAGTTGACATGGTTGCAAATTCTAATAATGTTAATAAATTTTGACTAAATATAAGTTGCAGGGTATGTATTGTCTTTTATTGCTCTTTAGTTTTCCTCTTTCTCTTGTTGTAAGTTCGGTTCCATCTCCCAATATGATGAGATTATGTTATTTTGATGTATGATTATATTAACAAGATATGAGTGAAGTTGTATTTTCTTTTGATATATCTTGTGTGTTAGTTTTTTTTTTTTTTAAGTAAATTTTTTTAAGGAGTCAAGATTCTATCTTTCTATCTCCCCTGGCTGTTACTATTCCTTTGTCAGTGTGGATGAGTAAGGCGAGGTGTCTGTGAACATGGGAAAGTGCTCACTGGTTTTAGACCAAGTTAGACCTCTTTTGAAGCCTGGTGTTTAGGAGTCGCCACTTCATTCAATTTTTACTGGTCAATTAAGAAAACCCTAAAATGTAACCAGAGATTGGGTTTGGGGAACATGTCATGATTTTAATATTTGGACTAAACTTAATGCAGGTGAAAGGTGTTTTTTTGGTTATTTGACTTGAGACCCGTAATTAATTACAGATCGGCCTACATGTGACGCCCTCGCCCCGACTTGATAAAGCCGAGGGGGCGCCAGGCACATGCAAGATCGATACCAACACGAGCCGACACCTTCCCACACACCCATTACAAAATTCATTCAAATATAAATATCATTAACTGTGGTGTCCCATACCACCACAGTATCGAAAACAATTCAAAAACCAAATCCGATTCCATAACAAACCGAAATTCGCAACACCTTCAAAATAATATCAATTTCATATTGACATTTCAAATTCTAAACACAAATCTCATTTTCAGGCTCAAACCCAAAATCACCTTCACCATAAAAACACAAGTCATTCATCGACTCCAATCAACTTTTCGAAACATATTCATTCATTCATTGAAGAGATTTACGTTTATTTTCAAAATACATACATTGTATCAAAATATACAATATACAAACCCTCCCAACCTTCACCTATTACATGCCACTATACAATATACTCAAAAGTATAT
>CAOJBJ011436363.1:0-12561 GCA_948291685.1 Euphorbia celastroides | reverse complement strand
ATTAATTAATTAATCAACGGTTGGATTGAGGTTGGGTGCAAAAAGCCGGCTCTTGATATAAAATCTGTATGCCATAGTAATAAATTAATGATTTTTGTTTATATTATTTATTTATGTAGAGAAGAGAAATATCCAAGGGATTCTAGTATTGTAAATATATCCGAAATGTGTGACTTTTTTTGTTTTCTATTTTTTCTTAAGGTATGGCGAAGTGTGGTTTCTGATTATGTGCTGTTTTCATGAATATATATTAAATTTTACCTGGGTGTCTCTTCTTTTGAAAATGACGTTTATGTCCTTTTCCTTTTGATTGTGTTAGGGTTCAATTGAACTTTGCCTCAAATTATAAATAGATTCGATTTATCGTTAGTTTGACACTGCTTTTTTGAATGATTTTATCCGTAAACTTTATTTTTCAAGTTTTTTCTAGAAGTATTACATTTTTTGTGGGAAGCTGATATATATTTTTTCTAATTGATTAATATAAAAGATTAAAAATCAAAATATGTTATTCAGAGTAAAATACTACTTACCAATGATTAAATTATTGGGATAACAATATTGACATTAATACAAAACAAAACCTTAGATTGCATATTTAGTTGTGGTGGTCCAAATAAAGATTTTTTGGTATTTAAGAGGTTCAACTCAAAATATAATTTCAAAAAAAATATAAAAACATACATTGCGGTTTCAATTTTTTCAAAATACATGCATGTGATTTATTTTTGTGCAAAATAATGTCAGTGGTTACTAATTGTAACCAAAAGATGGATTTTCTCTTAACGATGTTAAAATTGATGACGTGATAAGGGGTAAATTCGTCAATTCCACTTTGTTAACTTATTAAGTCATTAACCCAAAATTTCAAACTCTAATGGCCAATAACCCACCAAACCCAACTCCAAACTCAAACCCTAATCCCATACTGACGGCGTCGGTGCCCTTTTTCCGATAGCAACACGATTTCACCGGGAAATCGTAACCTCCCTCGATTTTTGTCGAAAAATGCCAAGAAACTTAAATCTTGTCACCGATTTCATAGCTCTTGCTCCAATTTCTCATCCTCGCCATTGATTTCGCAAATCCCCACCGTCTTTTCTCCTCTTCTTGTTGCTTTCGGAATCGTGGTTTGCTTTTAAAGTCGGAATTGAAATCGACAATCTCCTTCTCGAGGTTTGCTTTCAAAATTGGCGAGTTTGCTTTAAAAATTTGTCATTGGGGTTGGCTTCGCTAGAGAAAGAGAGCAACGACAGTGAGATATAGGTTTGTCGCCAGGAAAGTTTACTCGTCGATTTTGAAAGGGTTTCAAAACAAGATTTGGATTGTTGTCGGTGATGAGGGAAGGGATAGGTTAGTCCCGGTAAAGAGGGGTGTCGGTGGTGTGTTTTCGTCATGGTTTGATTGTTGCCAGAGAAGAGGGGTGTCGAGTACTCTAGCGCCATATGAGAGTTAGGTTTACGATTTCAGTTGGTTGAGGATAAGGGTAGGGTAAATGTGTATTTGGATATTAGGGGTTCTTGTAAATGAGTAATCGAGCCACAAATTTAGGGTTTACCAAATACACTCTTAGCCGCATCAGTATTTTTTACCGCTTTAACAGAAAATCCGTCTTTTGGTAATAGTTTGTGACTACATGGATTGTTTGGTTTTGAAAAAAGTTGAAACCACATGATACGTTTTTAAAGTTTACTTTGATTTTAAAATAGTTACTCAATAAATTACCATGATCTTTTCAGTTATCAAATCAAAAACAATGAAGTCTCGTCAATTGATTTTCGAGTTGTTCGATAAATGGGTTGAGTTGGATTTCAGCATACCAAAATGAAGAATACTTTACTCAGGTTCAACCCATCTCATATATAATATACTCCGATCGGATTGAGTTCGATTGAAATTTAAAGTTCCATTTTTTAAGTCCAGCTCAACCCGTCCATTAATAACATATTTATTTATATACATATTTTTTCATAAAACATTATATACATATATACATGAAAATCAAGCTCAAACCCATTATATACTCAGACTTATGAGGACTCAGACCGAATCGAATTTATATCAATATTTGCTTGTCCAAGCTAATCCATTAACATCGAGTCTGGATGGATGGTCCAATTATAGGTAGTTTGAATAAGTCCAATCAATTTTAACAAATGTTTTTACTATTGATTTGTCATGAGAATTTGAAGTTGCACATTAATCGTTGAATTTTTTCTCTAGTGGGCGCAATATGAGTTAAATAATTTTCTTAAAATTTAAGCCACAATGTTGATTTCTAGCCTTTTTAGAGCAATATCAATTATCCTTTTGATAAAGTAGTTATACTATTAAAATTTAAAAATGCCAAAAAGCATAAATAACGTGTAAAAGACCTTCCTTTGACTTTAACAGTAGACAAAAATCATTTAAATCATTTTCTTGAAAATTAAGAAATTTCAAAGAAGTGATATAAATTCAGAACTCACTTTCAATCTGGATGTGTGCTATTGGGTTACATCACATTTATATTGTTATAAATAATTACATATTATTTCACTATTTCTTTTCTCCATTCGTACTTTTACATTTAATAAACTTACGAAAAAGGATTCACAAATTTAACTTTACGCAATAAAAAAATATGGAGCTGAGATATGTCACAAATTTAATACTACTTTTGTAGGGATGCCCACCAATTAGCCCTATACTTTTTAGTGTCGTGTGCTAATAACTTTTTCCATGACTTGACCATTACTTTTCTTTACATATATCATAAAAAAATCCCTTAAATGTGAACAATGCAGTCAGAAGAGGATTGAGATTCTCTAAAATTTAAATTGATAAGGTTATAAAGTTTGAATATTTATAATGATTGACTAAATACAAATGGTTTAGACTATTTTACTCTTTGTCCTCGAATTAAAAGAATACACAAAGCCATTTTTCACATACGTTGAGTGCCCAAAATCAAAATCCCCCCAAAATCAATAAGCAATGTTTTAAAATTTGTCACTATTTCAATAAAAGTTGTTTGTTGAAGTATCACCCAAATTTATGCTTTCATACGACAGTAAGCATACAATCAATTTATTTTCTTTTAGACACCGCTTAGATAAATTGTTTCCACTCAGGCATCACTATATGTCTATTTCTATTTTCTACCACACTCGCATTCATGTTATATATAATTATATATTTGAGGTAATATATTATTAAATAAAATTAACTAAAATTTCCTAATTTTCTATGCCTTTAGATTTTTCTCTATAATGTCTTTGCTTTTACAAATGTTACAGTTATTATATTTATTATCACCATTGGAGAATGTAGAGTTTGATTCAATGACGATAAGAGCATCTTTAGTAGATAGTGGAGATCATGCTTATGTGTCACATGAAATAGACTTGAATATTAATCACAATTCTATAATCTTAGAGACGAACAATGTGATTTTAAGAGTGTGCTACACTAGCTAGTCCATTGATGTAGAAATTTATTACTATTTAATAATAGCAAAAAAATTTATACCAGTAGAAATAATTTCTTACAAAAGTGTAATTAAATAATAATTAATTTGATGACATGGTCTTCTATTTTATTGGCTACATGTAGAAGATCAAATAGACTATAATCTACATTTATTGTGCCAAATCACCAAGGAGGGAGAAAATAGACTATCTAGTATAGCAACATTTTTTAGTTCATAGTCTATTCTTGCTTATATGTCAAGACGATGACAAGACAATCTATAATTATATATTATTAACATAATAAATTAATAAATATTATAATAAATAATTATATTGATAATAATATATATAATATATTAATGAAATATAAAATAATTAAAACAATTAGGGATGAGTAATATATTATTATTATTATATTAATTAATAATAATATTTAATTATTTAATAATAATAATAATAGCAGAACGAAATGTGGAAAATATCATTCTCTTTCCTTGACACATCCAAATAAGAAGGAGGATTAAAGCCAAAACCTTTCATTTCCTTTCCTTTCTCTTCCCTTTATTGATTACTTTTTTATTACCTTACATGAACCAAACGCCCCCTTAAAGTGATTCAACTTTTAAAAAGTGCATCAGTCTACTCCTTCAGTGCCACGTATCTTTTCAAAGTTGTCACTTTTTTATTTTTCTCTCTCCAACAAGAAGTTGACACGTGGTTTGGAGACTCTTGTTTGGCTATTTTTGTAAAGTTGAGGCCCTTCCGAGATCACTTTAAAAGTTTAGGGAAACAAAAAAATTTTTAGAACAAGTTGAGACTCTTTTTTATACATTAAGTTTTTTTTTAAAGGGATGTTGTGGAAAAGGAAGAAAGGGATAAGACCACCAAGGATACCATTTCCTCCTCCACCCTCAAAAAGGTAAATTATAAACGAAAATATTTTCAAATTTATAAAACTTAAGTTGGATATTTGTGTTATGTGTAACTGTTTTTTTTAATAAAAAATGTCTCATGGCTTAGTAAAATTTTCAACTCACTCCGGATATGTTTTGAACTTGGAACTTCTAAACTTTATGAGTACTATCTTAATCACTAGACTAAAGCTTTAACATAAAATGAAATTAAGCGACTTTTGGTCTTAGACTATTTGCACAATATAAAAGTTTGCCTAAAATTACAAAGCATATGATTTTTTGAATATAAAAAAGTAAGTATGTTGATTTTTAGTGTAGACAATATAATATGAATGTTGAAATTGTCAAAGACCAAGGTAGTGGGTAGTACTATGACTGTTAAATGAATTCAATCCTATAGAACTTGATCAAATTCAACACATGCATCAAGGTCACATAACAAATATGAGCAAAAGGCTCCTAACAAAAGTCAATAATTGGTAACCCAAACGTCATTTCTTCTAAACCAAAGCATCAAAGTTTAGAAATTATATTTATATGGTCACACATAATTTATTTGGTTCTAATTTGTAAGTTCAACCCCCATGCCAATCATATTGGATAGATGATTTCAAAGACAAAAACCACCCGACCAATCTTATTTATTTACTTTAATTAATAATTATTACTTTAACAACATATATACTATTGTATACAAATAATTAATTGTCAATTATATATGTCATATTCTTTTTTTATTCCTTCCTATGGGCTTGGAGTCTAGAATCCAACCATTATTTTGCATTAAATAAGGAAGGGTAACTTACATGGCATAACCAATATGAAACATGAATTTCGGTCAAACACTCAACCTAACAAAAAAATAGCTAAAATAATTACAATCAGCATGTTCTAAAAGTTTCAATTAATACAATATATCCTGGATATAATATATCCTCGATATATCCAGGATATAACACCATATATCCAGGATATATCATATTATATCCTGGATATAACGCGTTATATCGTGTTATATCCTGGATATAACAGGATATAAGACCAAATCTAACACAAAATTGATGGAAAAAAGCAAAAAATGAAACATGAACAGATCTGACAACGACGAGGCGGTCTCCGGCGTCGAGCTTTTGGCGGGCTCAGATCTGGTGGCGGTAAGGTGGTTTCCGATGGCGAGCTTCGGTGAGTTCATATCTGGTGGGGGTTTTCGGGGACGACGAGATCTAGAAGCTTCGGTGAGAGTGAAAGCAAAAACAAAGGGAGGAGGAGGAGGAGATGGAATGGTGTTGCGGCTTAGAGAGGAGGAGACGAAATTGGTCGAGAATGTTGAAAGAAGTCGTTGTATACTCTGTGTATAAGGAACGTGCTCTAGTGAAAATGAAACTTTGGTGAAGGTGGACAATGATAAAACATTAGTTAAATAGCATATATGTAATTATTTTGTAAAAAGTTATTTACCATGTAATTTTCCCAATAAGGAAAGGTATGTTGAGATTTTACTAATGCAAATATTCGTTAGTGACATTCGTATATTGCCCACATACGGTAAAACCTTAATAAATAAATACTTTTGGGACATAATAAAAATATTCATTTAGTGAAGTTATTTATTTATCAATTAATGAATGATAATTCATTTAGATGATATTTTTTATATACTTTTTGTAATTATATCATTTTGTATTAAGTTTAAATATATCTAAAACTCACATTAGTTATAACTTTTATATAAACTTTAATTATATTCATATTTTAAAAATTCAAAAAAATATGATTTGTTAATGTGTTTGAAAATTAGTTATTGGATGAAATCTATTCACGATATACTATATAAATAAAAATACATTGTATAAAATATAGTTATTATTCATTTATATTTACATATGACTCATAAAAACTTTATTTGTGTTTATTCATTAAGGCATTAAGCGAGATTATTCGTTAAGCTCATTAGACCAAGTTGAAACCGAAAAAATTTATTCATTAAACGAGATTAAAAAAATTAATTGAATATTCATTTATTAAGATTCTACTGTATTTTTATTTAAATATAATAGTTTCTCAGTAAAGGCAATTTACTGCATGAAATATTTCACATCACGAATTTAAAAAATACCTCTTTTTAACGAAGAATCATTATCATAGCTATTTTGGTGGTTAGTTTTACATCATCAACACTTATTAAACACACTGAAATATAATGGAAACTATTGACTATTTTTTTCAAATTGCATATATATATATATATATATATATATATATATAGTTTCTTCTGTGACAAAAGTTCATTAGGTGAACCGAGTTGGGGGAATATATGTAAGAAGGTCCACCTACATTATGTGAAGTATCTATAGTTATAGATTAAGCTTTAAGATGTCTAATAATTATTATTGGAGGTGGTCAGTTCCACCAAATACCACATAATTATTATCACCTTTCATAATATTGTATACTATAAATGCTAGTATTCTAATTTGAAGCGATTACAACGCAATTTTATGAATTTACTCACCTTGTAACGTGTCAAAATTTAAATATCTTCCAAATTTAAATTGCCACACATAAATGCTAAAACTTTATATTGTTAATACATTAAATTCATTTATATTTATTATTATCAATGGGAAAGTTACATCCAAAATCAAGACTCATGTGTGTCCTGAATTTAATTAAACATGTGTGATTGAAGCAGGGAAAGAAAAAGATTTTCTAGATTCATTTGGATTTATGAATCAAATAAATGAAGTTAATGTTTTATCCCAATAACATAATAGAATAAAGTAGGAAAGTAACATGACGACTTCATTAATTTCAATAATTTGAAATTTGGACTCAATACCTGATTGAAGGTTAGGTCCATTTCCGAGACAAACTTTTGCCACTAGCCCGATTTAGGATCTTCTAGATAGACTTGATCAAGAAGTCACAGCTAACATGTAATAGGTTGGGTTCGAGTTTATGTCTTAGGAATCGGTTATAATATAAGAAAAATTGTCAAAATTACATATTTTTGGTATTTGCAAAACTGAATTAAGGTTATGTTTTTCTCAACTTATTTTTCATTCAATTCAACTCAGTTTAGACTTACTAAGGGTCTGTTTGGTATTGTTATCAGAGTTGCTATCCCTAAAAATTGGTATCACAAACTTTTCATATAATATCATTTTTTCGATTTTGACAGTGCATTTTGATCATTTATATCTAAAAGTTGAGAACTGTCAAAACAGCTTTCCCAAAACTATAATAAGTTACTTTTAGGAAAAGCTTCAAAATGTAGCTATTAGGAAAAGCAGTATGGGAAAGCAGCCCCAAACAGACTCTAAATTTCAGTTTAATTTAGTTCAATTCAACTCATTAAGTTTCTTTTAAATTTTAAATAAATTACATTCAATTCATTCAATTTTAATAAATTATTAATAAGAATAAAACTTATTAAATTTCAATTCATTTAATATAAATTTTAATTTCATTAATAAGTTCATTAAATTTACATTAAATTTCATTCAATAAATTGCATTCTATCACCACTAAATTTTAGTTCAATTCAGTTTATTCTAAAAGAACATGGCCTAAAACTCACAATTTTATGGCACATTTCATACCTTTCTAAAAGGTTTCTCTCTCTTTTTTTTCACTTTATTTTGCATTCTTTAGATTGCATAATGTTTCTATAAACACAGAAGTCATCTCGTAGCATCTCAAGAAATTTCGTTTGCTTATATGATTTTGGGATATTTCCTAAATGTGCTAACGTGACTCCAAACTAGCTCAAGACTTGGGGATTTTATACCAAGAGCCCGGCTTTGTGCACCCCACCTCGATCCAACCGTTGATTAATTAATTAACACTTAATTAAATACACATTTTGAGATAATTAATGGTTAGATTGGTGTGGGGTGCAAAAAACCGGGCTTTTTGTATAATTTCCCCAAGGAGATTTTATACCAAGAGCAGTCATTTTTTTGTTAGATAAGGCAGTCATTTTTTTGTCTAAGGACTTGACTGTTTGACAGAATTTTCGTCTTCCCATGGCTCTTAACGGCCTTAAGAAGTTGATCTTTTAAATTTCGATTTTGAAATAATCTTATAAAGTTGATCTTTAATCTTAATTTACTATTTGCCATTGTTTCCTTATTGTTTTGATAATTGTTTTTTTTTTAATAATCACAGGTATTCCGAACACACCTTTGGCGGGATCCGACTAATCCTGCTCGACTGGGTTGCGGATTAAGGCTTAAAGTCTCCCAGCGGGTGATGGGGTTCAAACCCGTGACCATCAGATCACCTGCAGCTCCGCTCTACCAACTGAGCTACCACCCGTTGATATTGTTTTGATAATTGTTAATATACCATTAGTTAGTTGAGAAAACGGACATGTTTTCTTCAAGCAATTTTTGCATTGTTCAAGTTCTCATTGATAGATAGATAGATTAGCCATACCAATGAACCAAAAGTTATTCCTGAATAATTTTTGAACTTTAAATTCTTTCTCTTTTGTGCCTTACATACTCTAATAGCCTCTTAATAGTCTCCTTATAGTTCAACTTCATGGTTTTGTTTAATAGTCTCTTACAATTCTGTTATAGTCTTTCTTGTGGTGTCCTTGTAGTATTATCTCACAATCTTTTGTAGCCCTGTCAAAGCTGAATCTGATACAATTTTTATCTTCTGGAGCCCATATGGTTTTGTTGTGTTTTCCTTCATAGTCATGTTGCAGCCCTGTCGTAGTTTTGTCTACCTTATAGTCATGTTATAGTCACCTTATAGTTTTGTCTTGTAGACCCTTATAGTCACGTCATAGCTCCATTGCATTTCCATCTTGCGGTGCTCTTCTAGTTTCCTAGCACCTTTACGGGTCAATCCATTCCCATTACAAGTTTTCTACACGTGTCAAAATTCAGACTCGATACCTCGCACTAAAGCAACTTTTAGACCATGACTAAGCTAGTCGAATGTTTCATAACCTTAAATACAAGTACATTTTGGCTAAACAAACCAGCACACTGACTTTTTAGGAAGTTTACATCAGACATGGCATTTTTACAGTTCAGTTGCGAGTTCTAGTGCTGCTTTACCAGATGGCCAAAGCTGCAGTTGATCTCAGAAGTGAGAGCTTGAATGCGCCAATGAGAGCTTTAAAGCAGGCTATACTGCTAGATGGTATGAGCCTCGAGAAACATCAAGAATCTGCGTTGTAAGATGCCAATATAAGTCTTAACTACAAACAAGCGGTAATTTGAATCTTCAGAACTTTTTCAGCCCGGACAAAGTTCGAAAAGTATTATCGACTCCTAAAAGTTGAAGAAAATGCATACTAGAGAGCAGGACATGTGATGTAGGATCAAGATTATACTACTACTAACCTCAACAACTGGGTTCTGATTTTTGAACTTGTTGCTCCTGAATCAAATTTTGCACTCTCTGCAACATAAAAGAATATAATATAATGAATAAAAGGGAGATGAGATCACAACAGAGATGCTGCAAACGCAAAGAAAAACAATAATGTTCTGCTATACCTTCACAGAATTTCCTACTTCCTCCAGTTTCTGTAATACCAGCAGGTCACTTGAATTAGGAAAAGGCTCATACCTCTGGGTTTTCAGTGGTGACATCTGCAATCATAAATGGATTAGATGCCTAGATTGTTGCAGAACAAGATTGATTTTTGGTCATAAAGATGGCTTTCTTTGCTGAGAAATTTTTAATTGCAGTGGTACAAGAAATGGTAACACATTTTTCCCCAAGGCATTAGTGAGGGAAGAGGGAAACAAAAACTTAAAAAAAATTGCATACCATAGGGGATGATGGTCCACCAAGTCTCAAACTAGGAAGGTCCTCGATTGCAGAAACTTGTCTAGATGCAACTTCACTTCTCATGAATGAAAGCCGGTTTAAGATAGCCTGTAATGGACAAATGGTACAAAACCTTTTCCTTTTCAAGTAATTTACAACAACTTATATAACAGATGATACCTGTTTGAAGGCACTTGGATTTGCTATGCCTTCAATTTTGAAATCGTCACTCCTCGGCCTTCTCACTCCAACATTCTCAATTCTCAAAGAGTATACACCGAAAAGAGATTGCAAATATCCTGAGAGCAATATGACAAGAATATCCAGCCATTAAGAAATCGACACAACAAACAAATAAAAAATTGGATTCTGGAGCTACAAAAGAAAGGAAAAACCCTTTCCAGAAAATTGTTAAAGAGGAACACTTAACTCGAATTAGCAAAGACACGAGGGAAACATAAATACTGTAATAAATAGGATGCAAGACAATGTCAAGGTTATTTTCTGGCAAAGGTTCTGCCTTGAACAAGAAAAGATTATAAAAAATAGATCCTGCAGTGTCTTTACCAAAGAATGTTTTTTTGTTAACGTCCATGGTTTACTTAGAGTTGAAATCCATAATTTGCAAATCTAAGTAATTTGGACTGGATCTTTTAATGAAAAGCAAGAAACACATCCCATGTCTATTACTTCACCAAACCATAGAAGAACATTCCAAATCATCATCCTACAATGGTCCAAAAAGTAAAGAAATAATGACATACTTACAGCAAAAACAGGTAATCACCTTGCTCAATTATGACATCCTGTACTGAAGGTAATAAAACATGCTTCTCTCTCTTCAACACTCCAAAACAAGGAAATGGCACTGGTTTTGTGACCTGAACACCAAAACATCAGCAAATGCAACAACAATGCAAAACACTCAGCAACAAACCTCAAATTCACAGAAACTAACTTCAATTAAAGCTGAAAAAGCTAAGAATTCAATGAAAAAAGCAACAAATTGTGCTAACCAACAAAACAACGAAAAAGGAGAGAAATACAGGCATTTCACCTTATATACAATGGCATTAGAAGTGAGATAAAGCTTTCTGGACCTAATGTCTTTACGCATAATATATCTACGGACTGGCAAGTAGAGAAGCATGAACAATCCAAGCCCCCATACCAAAACTAACAGCAAAGAGTACATAACCCATTGTGAAGTTTTGTAGTCAACAAATTTCTCTTCCATTTCATCGAAAGTCGCTGTATAAAGTACTGCATCATCGTCGGCTTCACTTCCTCGGCGGTAACCGCCGGCATCCGGAGAATCCGACAATAAGCTCCTCTCTAAGCTGTCGATTTCCACAACTTCATCTCCGGCATGCATCTGATTTCACAGTTGACATCAGAAAAATTGGTACAAAGTTGGAATTAGAAAGGAAAAAGAGAATGAATATAGGGGAAATTTTACAGGTTGATCAGAAAAGAGCCTTCGTCTCACTGGAGTAGCCAGAGCTTCGATGGAGAAGAGGAGCAGGAATTTGCGAGTAGAACGCAGAAATTAAGAACTCTAACAGATAATTTGGGGGAACAATTGGTTTTCTCCTTTAACCAGTATCCAGTTTTGAATGGTAGTTGCTACCCTAAAGCAGCTTATTTGTATATTCATTTAATTTTTAATTATTTTGATAAGAAAATTTTTTGTGTGTTTATGGCTTACTGATGTGCTCATTTAGGAGCATGTTAATGAGTTATAGAGTCAGAGTATGCTCTAATTGGAGGTTCGTTTATTTACAATTTCAAGTCTATAATATTAATTTAAAAACCAACGGACGGTAACTCAGTTGGTAGAGCGGAGCTGCAGGTGATCTGATGGTCACGGGTTCGAACCCCACCACCCGCTGGGAGACTTTAAGCCTTAATCCGCAACCCGGTCGAGCAAGATTAGTCGGATCCCGCTTAAAGTGGGTTCGGAATACCTGTAGTTATTAAAAAATATATTATTTTTAAATAAATTCGTTCATTAGTTAGTTGAGCTTCAAGAATCTTTCTTTTACTGAACCAAGTTTGATAAGTTTATGGATAGCTTAGTTGGTTTAGGGTTTGCTTGGGATCAAGTTTTTAAAAGAAAAGAAATGGATTGTGTTACCCATGCTTGGGAGCAAAGTGAATCTAATTTGGGTGGATTTTGGTGGGAACCTAGATCCTGCAAAGTTAATTTGAAAGTCTAAAGAATCACCATTACTAGATAACATTTTAAAATTTAAAGAATTATAGATCATCACTATTTAGGAGACTTGTGGGTGGATTGAGCCTTGAATAAACTAAAATTGCTTCTAATTGTGTTGTTAGGAAAAATTTTATTATTTAAAACCATGTTTCATCGAGACTGTTGAGTATTTATAAAAAAA